>WURS02389883.1:0-77936 GCA_011762765.2 Rhinocypha anisoptera
AGTAACTTCATAATTGGTCCTAAAGTGTTGTTTTTCTTCCAATTCGATTTTCAATTGGATTAAGCTGAGATCCCTATTTAAGTGGAGTTTTTTTTCAAATCTGTTGACATATACAGTTAAAAATCTCGACTAAATCATTTATGCAGATTTAATATCGCTATCGGCTGATCTGAAAAAAGCTTTATTGAAGTTCAAGTTGTTCAAGTTACCAATCTACCTCGAATGATTCAAAGAGTAATATGTTGAAAAGAAATCCCATGTACCTTATCGTTATCTAAAAAGTTGCCCGCAGTGAGCCGACCAGTCGACGAAGATGCGCATGTGCCTTCAGTGCACCACTGCGCTACTGGTGAGTGAACCACTGAAACGGTGCACTGCACCGTGTAAGTGGTGCCATGCCCACTCTAAGCAGTCTAACTGGATTGTCACTGATTAGCCATTGGTGCTGTGTTGGATAGCGCAACACTAATGACCCGTCCATTGATAGCTTACCACTTGTAATCAAAGTCTTTGTGCTACTCCTGTTTTTCCTTTAACTCATCCCACAAACATACCGCGCCACTTATCGAAAAAGGATTCTGAGATATTTACAATAAACTTTTTATTAAATTTTAGAAATTGTTCATGAATCCTGTGACGCAAAAGTGGCAATTTCCATTACCTCTTCTATGTGACCATTTTAGTCACCGAAAAGCACTGTATAATGAAAGAATATCAGAAAATTTTAAAACTCCTCACTCCCTCGACGAGTCACATGATTCATGAATCATTCCTTACTAAAGCTGTATTTGTAGTGACATTCTTACATTAAATAGGAATCGTAGAAAAAGCCGACCCTGTGTATTTTCATAGAAGAATTCTTAATGGAAGTTTTTTTGCTAAGAATCACTCTCAAAGTAACGCTTTAAAGAAACTTTCTTTTAAGATTGGTTTTTCCTATGATTCTTACATTAAACAATTAACTTTTAGTAACTAGGATGCCAAAATACCTTATTTTAAAGCCATAAACTAGGGTTCTCAGCTTAATCCAACCCCCGAAAAAACTGCGCTTATCTACGAAAGTAACTTTATAATTGGTCCTAAAGTGTTGTTTTTCTTCCAATTCGATTTTTGATTGGATTAAGATGAGATCCCTACATAAACCCTTTCAATCCCAAAGGTTATCAGTAAAAGATAAGCCTTATATTGCTGATTGAATGAGCGGGACACATACGTGCCGATAGCGCCTTCGGGAGCGAAAGGGTTAAGCAGTCGTTGCCCAAATGACAAATTTTTTTGCTTGAAGCCAATGCAAACAATATACAAGTTGTTTGAAGTTTGCCTAGTCATTTTAAATAAAAAATATTTTTTAGATTGCTTAGAATAATACATTTGATATGTTATTCAGTAATTGAACAATTTTCTTTGATATTCCAGAAAGGCACTTTCAAACAATCTCACAATAGAACTATCTGGGTATTCATAAAACTTTTTTATTGTAGTTGAATACAAAATTACATTCACAAAGATATTCTTAAAATTCGAGTAAAAGTTCAACTAAAGAAAATGAGTAGTTGTAGTATGTGCAGACCGAGATACGATGTGTAGACACGGGAGGGCACATGCGCCTGAAAAGCTAGTTGTTGAGTTGATTGATAGCGTTCGAGGTGGAGTACATTTGATCAAACGACAGTCAATCTAATTGGGGACATTCCAGTGAGAAATATTAGTGGACGAGGTGGAGACAATCGAGTCACCAGACTCCCGCAAGGTCTAGTTGCAATTCACCTATTCAGCTATTCACCTGCACACTCACTCGGTAACGCGACACTAATGAATTGTGCGGTTCGTGTTCGGCGAGGATGCGCGATTAGTGCACCATTAGCGAACTGAGGGCACAATCCGGTATGCTCTCCGATTGCACGTCACTGCTGCTGCTCATTGCCAAGTGACCCTGGCTATGCCACTCACACGGCCCACTTGAGGCAAGCGAGGCATCAATTTCCCTCATCGAGAACTCACTCTTCTGGCTCACCATCGTCTGTCAATCTTTTGGCAACTCGTTGTAGATAACACGCTGCGATAAATGACTACTTTGTTGCTTACTTCCAACTCAGCCCACTCATGGGAGTTGACAAAGTTTTACCCAACAGATGGACCTTTCAACTCGGTCTGTACTGGGTCAATAGAGATGTCAAGTACTAGTCAATCCAATGGCGGGCAATAGCTCGCTTGCGTTGCGCACCCAAAGTGTCTACCTAATGTAAGCGGGCATTGAAAAGACAATTTGCGGAGAATGCATGATTTAAATATAAACTTGTCAATTGGTTGGCGCACTCCACAAAAGCCAACTTATGCAAGCAATCATGCTGTGATATTGTTCGTTAAAAGATGACTGGATCCAAACACGCGCCGCATTTCACAATTTGCCTCTGGCTTTTTGGAGTCCTACAATCTGACGCTTTGCACATCCGGCCTCTCATCAACTAATTACTGCTGTCAGCTATTCATCTGATTTGCGGTATCACTTCTGGTTAACTTTTGCGTTAAATTACTAATTGCTAATTGAATTACTAATGCCTCAGGCTTATGGACTATATATGTGGATATATATTATTTTTATTTTTTGTTTGCAAACTAGTTTATAACTTTTAGTGACCAATAGTAGTATAATTATTTTTATTAAATAGATATCATTAAAAACTGATTTATCAACAAAAAAGTATGCGAGAATTTTTGTGTTCTGTGCCATAACGTCTTTCAACCCCATGGGCTAGATCCTCTAAAACAAGTAGTTCACGCCAATGTCTTCGCGCAACAAGAGTATTATGTCAATCAAGTATAATAATCAGGAACTAGAAGTTAATAGTTTGAAAAAGTTAAACTACCCACGCATACAAATTTCTTAAAATGTTTTTTCTATACATAGCTTACAAAACAGCTACCGCGTAGGGTGGTGTAAATAAAACATAAGTGATTGCCTTCAATTGGCCATTCAAGTTGAATTTACCCAGTGCAATTAGTGCCATTAACAAAATCAGCAAACTACCTGTGAGTTAAGGTAAGTTATTAGACTAAGTGATAAGTTTGTGCCATCTGCAATCAGGCGAGCAGTAGTGACTGAGGTCATTCTGTCTATCTAAAAGCAATAGGGTGAAGTGAATGGTGCAGGGTCGTATGAAGAGACATCTGTGGTCGTGCTGTGGGCAAGCCGCCCCTCTGCTAATTGAGTGGGCTTGGCGTGGCTCGGCTCGTGGTTTCGGAAGTACTTTCACGCTAGATGCTTTCATCACAAGCGACCAACGCCGATAATCGGTGCCATCAAGCATCGGGCGCTTTTGCCTTGTGCTCCACTCAAAGCCAATCTAATTTGTATCGGACTGTTTGGCAAGCTGGTACCAAGCTGGTACATTGCGGTATGCGATCGTGCAGTGGCTGGTCGAGTGTGGCCAAGTGCGCGCGCGTGCCTCCCCGAACACACTCAACCTAAAGTCAAAAAACAAGCCCAAACGAGGTAGAATTTCAGTCAGGAGCAAATTCGTTCTAGAATGGGCTTGTTTTAACCTCCCCAACACAGCTATGGAACTTCAAGGATCTATGAGGGTTTATATTTACAACTAGAACAAGATAGTTTTTACAAAGTAATTAAAATTAGTCAACTTTTGAGATTGAAACAGGTATGTATGAGAATATTACCCTTTTTTTCTAGCAATTATTGAGAGTTTTTGTTGAGTCGCCTATTCTTGTGACAAGGAGAAAAAAGGGGAGTTGAAAGTATGTATACATTTCTTCCTCATTTCCTAATTGTAATGTGGACTTTAAGGTCCTCCTTTTTTTCTGTTTGATTATTAAATCGCACTAGTTGTTTAACGGGTTGTGCCTTCTTGGGAAGACGTGTGAACGTCAAACTAGATATGAGGTTGGTCAAGATGAATTAGCTTGCATCACGTCTAACTGGCCAAGCGAAAAAGCGGGTAAAAAATGAAACCATTAGAAAGTATGTTACACATGCTGAAAAGTTATTGTGCTTCGACATTCTTGATTATGGAACCAAGAATCAGGATGCTGGCAAGTCAATTAAAATACTCTCGGAGTTATCTTCGATTGGATATCTTACAATAATATTAGTCTAATTTCTTAAACTAATTTTAATCTTGTGCAATTGAACTCGTAGAAAACAACTGCCAAAGGTAGACGATGATGGAAATTGTGATGGAAAATAAAACACAACTACAAGTTATCAAGAAGTAAGTTTATTTTAATCGGTAACAAACAGAATAGTTTAATTCTCGGTTTTATCTATGTCATATATTGTTTTACTATTTATTTAACATTTTGCTTGGCAAATAAAACAATATTAAAACAAAATTTCATTACTAGATGTGAATCGAAAAAACTCAACTTGAAATATCCCAAACCAATCTGGGAGTTGCTTTTCCAAACGAATCTAATTGTATACCCATATAAGGGTTCAAATACAATCTGACTGACGTATTCAGTTTATATTAAGCTTGATTTGAGCAATTTGGCTGGGTGCGAGCCCATATATCACCGAGCAGCAAGTTAGTGCTAGTCGCGCTAATGTCAGCTATAGCACAGGGTGGAGTCAGCGTCACGCGGCGCGCTCCGCCGATTCAATTACTCCACTTAGGCTAGCGTACTCGCACTTGCACTGCCTTGTTGACTTTTAAAATCCAATTTTCTGCCCTTTAAACGCGACAGCCATCATGATCATTGCCTGCATTGAGTGGTGGCAGGCTCGACACTGACGAGTAGGGAGAACACCTAGGCGTCACGGTAGCGAATAGCTAGTCCGCCAACGATCTGTTAGAGCAGCTGGCGAAACGCCCAGTGGATCGATGTGACGGCTCGCATCATCATTAGCCAATTTCCAAGTGGCTATTCCACTGACACACCCAACTCAATCCAATTTAGATAAAATTATTAAAATGTCATTTTAGCACGCGGCTTTTGTAGCTAATCCACAACAATAAGGGTGATTATCTAGCCAGCAGATCTGAGGAACTTGGAGGTTGAGCATAAATCGAGGTGGCTGACTGGCCGCCCGGGCTCCAACTGCAAGACGTGAGTTACGACACGCCAGGGTGCTCTCTCCACTCCACCACCGTCCGAGTCAATGATGCTAGTCGACTAGTCGCATTGAGATTTATGTCTGACACAACACTCTCCAACACTTGCTTCGGGTGATTCTCCAAGACCATCAGAGTAGTAAATGTAATCAAAATAAATTGACATATGTAAGTAAACGTAATGGAAAGTAATACTGAATAAATCTTAATAAATCTCAATCAAATCATAACACATGTTTTGCGGCGATATTAGCTGAGTGCTAGCACGCCAGTAGCGCTGCCAACAAACTGCCATGTTTAGTGTCGCCACGAAGTGCATGCAGCCAAACACTCGAGTGAACCAAAGAATTGGTGCTTTTAGAGAACGGCCAGAGGCCAGTATTGACACTAGTGCCGTGCTTGAGGTCTAGAGACACCTCAATATGCATTTTATTGTCAAATATAAGAAAATAAAAGCTTAGAAAGTGCTTGCATCAAGTATGGATCTGTAGTGACAAGCCCTAATCGGACATCATTATCATATTAGGGAGTAATGCCATTGGACCATTATTGACGACATGCCGCGACACGGCAAGCATCGCTAAATGGATATGAAACAATTTGACGCGGCAGCGTAAGAAGATCAGAGATTGGATCGATTTGACAATGCCATATGGCGCACGCAGCGCCTCACTCCACCACCAAGCACAACTGCACAAGAGCACGCTAGCTAGCTAGTGCGGTGCCTCTTGGCCCAAACAAGCCAAACAACCACCCGGCCGCCCAACTTGCCCGATCACCAATTTGCCCAGCATCGACACGTAATCGAAATGTAGGGCCCACTCATCCCACCGACTTTGTTGGCGCTTCTTGATAGACCATTTATATTTTATTAGATTCAAGTCCTAGACGCTTGTCATCTCTTTTAGAATGATTAAAATTGCAAATCTTGCCTGTATGGGTAAAAATGAAACAGATAAGTGAAGCAAATCTGTTACAGATCGACGGCGGACCAGCAACGAGCACTAGCCTTACATAGATGGCCAGTGGTGATTGCCAAATCGGCTTTCATGCGATTTGGCAATCACCACTCGGCTAGAGAATAGTTGTCCACCGGTCAAAGCGGTGAGCAAGTTAGAGAGCATTGCTTCAGGCTCCGTTTATCCAATTGATCACCCACTTTACCAAATGGATTCACTCTAATTACTTGCACTCATTTCATTGTTTTTATATTTAGTATAAATAAACTTCACCAAAAGTAACGAGTTGTCCTTTGAGAGCACATTTGAGTATATTATACATTAAATAAGTTTCGAGCACGTACGAGTTTTATGGGCAAAACTAGAACTCACAGCCGACTGAGTGGCTGCACGGCAGACAACAAACCCAGCCGGGAGTGTATGGGCACCAACTGAGAACTCGCGGCAGGTCTCGGATTACATCAAACCAAATCTAATTGAGCTGCTTCTGTGAGCCACCGAACACACTTGGCTCAAACAAGACGAGCGGTGTGAATAGTGCAAATCAATAATTCATCAATTTGCTTGCCTTGCCGAACGCTTGTTTGCTTTTGTTCACGATAATATGTTTAAAATTGCCTATTGAATGGTGAATCGAAAATAGTTTGTTTGTCTAGGCAGCGAAGCAAAGAATAACAGTGTTTTATTGACTCCTAATCTATAGAGCCTGACTTAGTGACTATATATTGCGGCATCGGGAACACTCACTCAATAGTGGCTATTAGAGCACTCAGCCAACTCAATGAGCTATTTTGCCTGATAATAGACTTTGAATTGAATCGAGAGGAAAAAGAGATCTATTTAGCAACGAGACAAGGCTCACAATGGGACCAGCCATTCACCATAGGGCGCACTGCCGACAGTGGCCCACAGACGAGACATTGGTGAAGTGCGCCACCGACAACACGCACTCGCCACTCGGCCCTCATCACCCAGACATTAATTAATTCGCTCCACTCACTCTGCTTACAAAGCACATATTTAAAACTACTAGATGTGCCAAATCGATCTCGTTGTTTTGTAGCAATACAGCTAATAGCGGAATGTGCTCCCTACCAGCAGGTAGTGTAGTGAGGAGTTCAATTATTAATGGTACACATTTGGCCAAACGATGATAGCCATCGCGAGTCGACCGCCTGCTATCGTGGTTGCCAACTCTCCTAATGGTGATGACTGGTACGCATCGTTGCGCGCACCGATCCATGATTCACTTTCAATGCTTTCTCTCACTGTTGATCGACTCTATTCCTTAATTAATTGGTCAGTCAAAGCGACTTCAATGACCACCACTCATTACAACTGAGCAAGCCAGATTGCTAGCTACTATAGCCATAAGTAGTCCAAATCGTCGTACTGAGGTTTCGATGATCTAGTAGCTCTCAGACAAGCTAATTGCACTCATGCGAGCACTCTCGATCTGTAGCTGGATCCCACTGCAAGACAAAGCAAGCGTGACACTATCAGTTATGTCAGGTACCGCTTTCCAACACCACTTGCAAACCACAATCTTGCAATCGTGTGTTATTTACTGGCTCAATAACTACGGTACTGGCAGGTCCCAGTTGACTGGCACCACCATACGTCTCAATTGGCTGTCCTATCATCGCCTTGTGGCAGGGCGCGCCATTGTTGCAGCGGTCCAATCGTGATTTGTTTGCTGCTTGCTTCTCCACCGACTTTATTGAGACGCGATAATGTAGAATTAATTCACTCATTGTGATACATTCCGCAATTGTGCTTTTCAAAAGACTCTTAACCGCAACTGCAAAGCAAACAAAATTAATTCAAACCTCAACAGAGAGCAACACTCATGCACGCACCGATGGCACCGTAGTAGTGCAGTGGAGACCAAAGCAGCAAAACACTCTACCTATCACGCTGACTCGCTTCTCATAGCTTCACAACTCGGTAGAGGGCCAGTGACACTCTCTCCACCAATTCACAACTCGAGTTCTTTCACCGGATCAGGTCAAGTCACTAGCATGATGTAAGCTACAACTGAGCGACAGTGGGCTCTGTGACGCGACCCTGTTTCACTATCGCCATTGTTGGCAATGCTGCCCGAGGGGAGAATGTCATTCGAGACAGTACAATACTAAGAGTCACAAGCAAGCTTAACTCGATCGACTTGATCGAGAAATAAACTTGGCCTGTCTTTCTGACCACTCTGCAACACTCTCGTTAATTCTGATCTCACAGGGGAGAATCAATAAATTACCAACTTAATGCAGTGCCGAGCTTAGTGCAAATCGAAATCACAGCTCACCAATTCGCATCAACGTTTTTCACCCACTCAGCTCCATCTCTCCCGGCCCAATTTTCCAATTATATTCACTTTTATCTTCTAATCTTTCCATAAATATCAAACTTCACTTTTAATCTCTCTATTTCTATTTGGACCCAGCCCCAGGAGACTGTGTTATAATAATTTCGGTTGGTTCGTTCACTAAAATTGAACAGCTGTTATTGGAAGCTGTGCTTGGCAGACGCGAGGGAGACAGAGATCTGGCAACGCGCGCACCCAACTCGTCACGAGTCGATCCCCGAGCGACCGCGAGACACTCACTCTGCACTAGCACTATCAAATTAACACAAGGCACTAGTAGCAATGAAGTGGCAAATGGGCCTGTCGATTGAGGCAGCTACATCGATTCGACGGGCGCCTCTCGATCATTCGCCTTTTAATTAAAGTCAACAACAGGGCAGCTTATCCACATCACTAGAGATTGACATGCAGATTGAGACCAGAGCGAGCGGGCAGTGTATCGGTGCCTGGAATCAAACAGCTCGCCGAGATAGCACCCAGTCGAATGTGCAACTTAGATCACTGCAGCTCAGTGCTCACTAATTTGGCAATCGTATTCAACTGAATATTTGATGTTCCTTCGTAGATTTGGCCAATTTTGGCATCGCGGTAGAACTTTTCCACTGGATAATCCTTAGTGAATCCGACTCCACCGAGCCATTCTACGGCTTTTGAAGCGGCGTTAGCCGCAACTTCAGAGGCGTAATATTTGGCCATGGCTGCCTCTTTGATGAACGGCTTGCCGGCTTCGGAAAGACGAGCTGCGTTGTAAACCAACAACTTGGCCGCTTCAATCTCAGTGGCCACCCGGGCAATTTGATGTTGCATTCCCTGTAGGCCAATTTGAAACAGTTAATGACGCACTCAGCTGCTACCAGTCAAGGTACCTGAAATTGAAAGATTGGCTTTCCAAACTGCTGACGCTCAAAGGTGTACTTGACAGCGTGCTCAAAAACACCTTCCGCTAAGCCGAGCATCTGAGCACCAATTCCAATACGACCTTCGTTCAAGGTTTGAATTGCATACTTGTAGCCATGGCCAACGTGACCGAGAATGCTCGATGCAGGCACCTTAACATCTTCAAATATAACTGGACATGTACTGGAAGCACGAATTCCCAATTTATCTTCATTCTTGGAGACAGTCAAGCCTGGCGTATCCCGGTCAACTACAAAGCAAGTGATTCCTTTGTAGCCAGATGAAGGGTCAACATTGGCGAATACAATAAAAAATCCAGCATGACCAGCGTTTGTAATCCATGATTTAGAGCCATTTATCACATAATAATCCCCCTTCTTGTCTGCACGAGTCTTCAAGGCAAAAGCATCCGAGCCAGAACTAGATTCTGATAGACAAAAAGCACCAACCTGCATTATAAAACCTTGAGTTAAGCGTTTTCAATAATTAGAAAAAATCCGATAAAAACATACAGTATCTTGAGCAATTTTAGGAAAATATTTTTCTTTCAATTCATCTGATGCATAGTATTTAAAGTTCAACGCAACCAACGTGTTTTGTACATCACAAAATACGCTCACAGATGGATCCACTTTGGCCAACTCTTCAATCACCAAAATAGAAGAGAAAAATGTTGCACCGGTTCCACCATATTTTGGATCAACCTCAATTCCCATAAACTGACATATAAATAAATTAGAAAATCTATAAATATTAAAAAAACAGCGATTAGCTTACTCCGCTTTCAAACAAGGCCTTTATGATAGATTGATCCATTTTGGACTCCTGGTCCATTTTACGAACCAAAGGAGCTATTTTTTCACGTGAAACTTTAGATGCCAACTCCTTGATGGCTTGCTCTTCTTCTGACAGTTGTGTCACGGGCAAATGAGACACTGCTGAAAAGCATCGCTGGGTACATTGGTAACCCGGTGACACACTGCCGCTTGTCACCTTGGACAATCTCAGGTTCTATTCAAATTTTTAAACATAATCATTACAAATAAACGTCAAAATTGAAAAGTAAAGATTGTTACCTTTAAGAAAAGTGCCTTTGACAGATGAGACATCATTTTGGAAAACGAAAGAAACAACCGGTAAGACGAATAGAGTGTTCACGTCGATCAGGATAAAACAGCCACACTGATCTCACACGGCGCTCGTTTGCGTAAACAAGCAGACAGTTGAGAGTGAGAGAGAGAGAGAGAGAGAGAGAGGGAGAGCACAAACTGTTCACCCTCCCGATATACAGCGCCACCGTTGCGTGCAGTTAGTCAAGCTATCATGCCATCAAGCTCTATCAAGCTTTAAGTCTATCTGCCAGTTTAGTTGCAGACCATGGCAACAGGCAAACCTTTATTCATACTTTTTCAGAAAGAGTAACTTGAGGGCTAGGTTGGTTCCCATGTTTCTTTTCTACTTCAAAAGTACCATTTTTTAGCAATATGTTTATTGGTTTACTCATTATAGACTATTTGCTCAAAGCACATCAATCTAAAAACTCTAAGTTTCTAGGCCCTAGTTTATTTCACACTAGTTATGACACGATGGTCTCTGAAGCTTTGAAACCACAGTATATACATAGTATTACATCTCGCCGACAGATGGAGGGCTCAGGCTAAATTTTTTTTCAAAGCAGATTTTTCCGATACTTCAGTTTGGCGCTAGGCGGCGAACAGCCTATGAAAGTTAACAATTAAAATTTTAAAACCGGGACCCACATTAATAGATTTGAATTTTTAAGAGATTTTTTGAGTGCATGTGAACATTTTTAATAGAAGAGTAACACAAATTAAAGTTTCTCAAAAATGTTATTATAATTTAATTAAAATCAAGAAAGACTCATCTGTCAATAAAATCACTAAACTGGGAAAGAGCGATAATGACTTTCATCAATGAGTTAAGAGTAGAGCAACTTAATAATTTCAATTTATACATATTGTTGAGATTGATAATATAAAGAGAGGTTTGCAACTCGAAATAAAATTACTCATACATCTTGTATCTAAAACAGCAATCTTATTGTTATTAGACAAAATTAGTTTCGGCTAGCATTCGTTGATGTAAGGTTAAAGTTGAAAGGAGAGACATTTGGTGTAGATTGCCCAAAACACCCATGGTAAAGCCACAAAGCAATAGGTGAGAGACTAAGAATGACGATAGACCATTTGAAAACCCGAGTCATTAGAGCATCAAAGGGAAGTCGCGCATTGACGAAGTATGTGCAGAGAAGAAGCCATGTCTCGACAATCAATACGCCAAACATTTCCTTGGTTTCTTGGTGTGCCAGAAGGTCAATGTCACCTGTGTCAATCACAATGCGCACTCCACGAGTAAAGAGGTAGAGTGAGAAGAGAAAGTAGCCGAGAAGAAGGAAGTAGAGCATCCTTTGCATTGATGCGCTGTGCAGTGACTTGCAATCGGCGACCATGGTGAGACAGACCAAGCATGGCACTGCATACACCAACATCCACCAAACAGGGTATTCGTCGTTGTGCTGTACATAAGAGGCCAACGCCAGAAATACTGCCATCACACAGTTCGACAATTTCCAAGTGAGGCTACCCTTCATGCTTGCTTCTTCAACATTCACTCCATCCAATGAATCTAGTATTGAAACCTCTTGTTATTATTTTTAGCTAACTTTCAAATAAAAATTGTAAATTAGCTATTTTTAAAATACTAAAAATTGTTTGTTTGTAGAATTCGATAAAATGTACAATTAAACCTGTTTCAATCAGTTGAAATATTAGTGTATCCCCAATACTGCCCAGCTTAATTTTAACTGAATCCAATTTTAAACAATTGGTCTGTTTTTGAAATATACAATAAAACGTAAAAAATTTTGATTTAAGAAAAAGAAAAGAAAACGAATAAGTGCAGCAGTAACCATGCTAAATATCCTTATATAAGATAAAGCAATAGAGCAAAAATAAACATCTAAAATTAGAAATCTTGCTCGAGAGTATCTAGGCTAACAAAAATTGATGAGATGTCACAGTTGCAAGGTTGAGAAAGCTATGTCCGAGAAACCCTTGACCTTAAGCGAGTGCAGGCGCCCGTTAAGGCAGGTATTTTTGGCTATTGGCTTCTCTCTCTCTCGAACTTGTAGAAGATATAAATTGGTAGTGCATCCTAATTGACTGGTGCAGAGTAGTGTGGTGAGCTGTGTTGATGAGTGCAAAGTGAAGTAAGTGAAGAGAGTACGTGGAAAATCTGCTTGTCACTAGCACTGCAAATCCCTAGACAACTATGGTACCTAGTGGAAAGGTGATGTGGTACGTGCCACTGCTGGTCACCAGTGCTCTACTCACTTCTTTGGTCGACTCTACCAGTGTGGAAACAAAGCAGCCACCAACAGGATTGCTCCGCTCTCTCAGTGCTTTGGTGCCCCAAGTGGTTAGTAGTGCAAACATAGCACTAAACTATGAGTCTAAACTTAACCAGCATTTTTGTTCGAGAACTTTCTCATACACTGATTTGTGTTGCAGCCACTTTCAAGACCAGTAACACAAATCAGTGTATAAGAAAGTTCCCGAACAAAAAAACTGGTTAAGTTTAGATCCATAACTAAACCAACCTAACTTTCATAAATGTCTTCTCCACCACAGGTTTCCAATGCCTTGCCTATCATGCTGATGTTTGGACTAGGAGCATTATTAGTTCCAGCCCTTGGTATGTTCTAGTTTGATCATCTCAAATCTTGGAAAATATAACTAATTTATAACACTACTAGGATTGCATACTCTGTTTCGTGAAAGCAAACACAGGTAAGTGTGCAGTAGCTAATAAGCGGCGCATTCATTGACTCGCCTTTCGTAGATCACTATCAACATTCAACGTCGATCTCTCCCCATTCGCGCATGAAATGCAAGATATACTGATACGCTTCGCCAAAGCTATTGATAAGATGGAAAACAAATATAACCGATGAGTCAACCTGACATGTGAATCATAATAATGAGCTCAAATATTTATTTAATCTATCTATATATCTCTATATATATTCATATTGATTGTCACTGGAAAAGATCAATAAAATAAAGATACATACCGTTTGAGTGGGTTGAATAGATTCCAAAACAAGTGACACTGGAAAACACAATGGCCAATGACGACCACTGATGGTCACAGGGCCATCTTATATAATGCTACTGGTCTCGTCATGTTACAAATTGACCTATCGACCCTGTTCAAATAGACCGGAACTAAGGTGATCATGCAAGAAGATGTTCGTTTGTTCATGGCCCGGTGTTCTCTTTTGCAGCATGGGGTAATATTTTTCGTTATAAGAGACACCCAAGCTAAACAATACAAAGTGACCAGTATAAATAGTGTAATAGAAGCCAAGCACAGAATATTATCTACACACTGCTGAGTCTGAGTGAAACACGATGCAACGCACTGGAAAGCACCATCACATCATAGTTTATCTGCTACTCACCCTCCTAGTAGCAAATCACTGCCCGGTGCTTACACTCAATGCCACTGAACCAGTGAACAGTCGAATGGTGCCGGGTGCAGGGTATCCTGGCACAGCCTATCGTTTGCCACACATGATCCCAACTCGACTCTTTCCAATGAAATCTTCTATGCCAATGGATCCACTTTTATATGGTAAGCATTGTCACTAGATCTGCTTTGAAACTCGTTAATAACATGATTAATACAGCGGCCCCACAAATCATGACCAATGCCATTGTACCGATGGCGGTTTCCTTCAGTCTTGGATATTTTCTCTTCAAACTTCTCGCTATGGGAGTCTTCTTGTTAGAAAAAGGTATTCTCATTCAGATCATTCTTTTATTGATGGTACTCAAACTTTGGTCTCGTGAATAATCATAGAACTTGCATTTCCATTCGGACACTTAAAAATGGATTCCGCACAATTTCAAAGACAAATAGCACCTCAATGGTCAATTCTACCTTTGTTGAAACGAGTTCAGCAAGCAATTGAAGAACAAGATAAAAGAAACTAACAAATACAAAGATAAATAAATAGTCAACAGAATTATTTTCATATAGATATATATTAGTCAGCATTAGTAGTTCAACAACTGCTGACAATATCCGTGCTTTGTTTTTCATTCCACATATACTATTTTTTCAATCTTACTTCAATCTTGTTATATATATATTTGTAAGTTATTTATTTTTAAACAATATTTTACACATTCTGACAACATAATCTGTACAAATGACTAAATCTAAAATTGTACATTTCAACTCATTTTACAAAAATGTTATAATAAAAAAATATTAAGATTAATTTTTAAATTGAAATAAAAAACAAATAAAATTATTATAAGCAAGTTGTTTTTGGAATCTTCCAAATAGCTGAAAACGATTGGTAGCTACTATCAAGTTGGTGTGATCAGTTGCTAGTGACAATGCTTCAAGCGGCGCCAATCTAGCAATCTAATTGGCAGCCACCATTGAAGAGCTGCGAAAACAGTGATTGCACTTTGCCACCGAAAATAGTTATTTTTAAGATCATTCTCATTGTAGCATGACAATTCGTGAAAATTGATTTAGGTTACTTCGTTTCCCTAATAGTATCATTCACGAATGCCAGTGGCTCTGAAAGCAATGTTACCCTTCATTGACCAGCCTTGCTCAACGCTACTTAGTAGAAGTCCAAGTATAGAGTATAAAAGACCTCAGCTTTAGATTTGTCTCCCACACAAAACTACAACAGCAACAAAGTGAGATAAAATCATGAAGATCGACCAAGTGATGGGTGCAATTATCATGTACCTTTTGCTCCATAACATCGATTCAATTGTGTGTCTCTTTGAAGAATTTAACAGTAAAAAAATCAAAACACAACATAATTTAAAACAAAAAATGCTCTTCAACCGAAAACGAGCAATGTGGCGTAGCCATCTGCCAAATCCACCACTTAAACAAAAGTAAATACTGTTTTGACGGTGAACGCATATTTAACAATTTCTTGCAATTTATCAAGTGCAAGATCATTATTTAATATAATTATGAGTTCAGGTAAGAATGATTTTGCCAAAATAGCTTGAAGATGATGATTGTGGTGATCAGAAACACAGGCTAAGCAGATCAACCCTGTGACACTGTTCCCTGCAAAGCGACACGGTCAAGTGTGGATTATCAAAAAGAACTCGCACTCTTGGCTGCTGCAACTGCTGACCATTTTAGGAATTCCCATCCTCACAGTCGTCCTCATGATTCCCTCAGGCATCAAAAGTATTTTTTATCTCATGCAAATAGCCAACAACTTCGGTGAGTGTGTTATAAAGATAGTATCGGCTAAGCTTAAGTGTCAATGGCCTTGTTGTAGGCATGATCCAAACGGTTTCCAATGGTACAATGCACCTCATCATCCCACTGGTTTCTCTCAACGCTAGTCGACATTCCAGCTAACCTCGAGACAATTCCCATAGCGTGTCAGTCGAGATTGTTCGAGAATCTTTGCCCTGTGTCATTGCACTTCGCTTCACTGCATCGTTGCTTCGCATTGGACATATTCGAGTTCTCATCTCAGTTTCATTGTTTTATATGTCATCCAAAATGTGACTGTAGCCCATCATAACAATAAAATCTGTTGTTTTACACTACGAGATAAATGGTTCAAAACCTCTCGAAAACTTGCAGTCATCTCAAACAAAACTAACAACGGTCGAATTGGTCCATCTCAAATTGTCACTTGCATTCAAGATCGGTGACACTCGGTTGTTGCTCGTTACCCAACTCGCATCTCCATTCGTGTAAAGTGTAAACCACTCGTTTCCAGCTCCACGATATGTCTAATTTGTTAAATCATTTGAGTTTTCACTTTCCAATATGTTCAATTTTAATGCTTTGCCTAATTTGTCACGTGGATTCGGGCAGTAAAAAAGCGCAAACATACTCAAGCAGTACAAGTAATCGACCAAATGGCAATGTAAATCGAATCAATACAGCAGGAGTGATGAAAACCTCATCAACAGTAAGTGTAAACAAGTGAATCATAACCAGAATTGATTTGATTGGTCCTTTCTAGAATGCATTGCAAATCAATAACCCTACAATGCGGGCGGCCTCTTTCATGGTAGATCCCTTAATCATCATAGGTAAGAAAAAGAAATCACACCAAGAGATGAATACTGTTATAGTATTGACTGTTCCACAGCTTTGATTGCTCTCCCAACTATTGGCATGCTTGGTCTTTCTTCGCTGATCATGCCACTAATACCAATAGGAATCTATTTAATTCAAGTAAGTTTCCCTGTGTTAATTGTCCGAGTTTAGCGACTAACTGTATTGTGAGCAGCAATTCTTCCCAGCGGCCGGTCGTCGACGACGCCGTCGCTCACTGTCACCAATCGATCAGTTTGAGTCACGAGTACAAGCACTCTTGAGTCAATTCGGTCACCTGCTAGACAGCTTTGAGTAGCGCAACTTGCATCACCTAACACACATTCAATAAAACACTAGTGTTTCCTCTTAATCAAATTGTAGCAAATAAATGTTTTTGTCTCTTTAAAGTGTGAGTTGTCCAGTGCCGGTAAGTGGTGTCCAGTGTGGTCTACTGCCTGTCAGACTACTCAGTGACCCCAAATGCTCAAATTAGAAAAGGGAAGTCCATATGCAAGCGTGTGTAGACCAAGAAATGACGAGAAATGTTGGCCTGTGTGCAAACCAGTTTTCTCCAGCGGCACGGACACTTGATGGAGAGTGGAGAGTGCCAGTGGCACAGAGTGTCGCGTACCGTGCCACTACCGGCCATTCACAGTGATTGTCGCATGCTTAGTGCACGTCGTAATCGTTTGCTTGGGACCCACCACAACCTTCATTACATCATCTCGATGCACTTTAGGGTAAGCATTGCTTGTAGCTCCTAACACTGATAGTGATGACCCACTCGGGTAGCGCACTAAGGTCAGCTGCTGATATAGCAAATAGTGTCATTGCAGCGTTGGACACACAAATATTGACCCTTGATCAAATAGCATAGCACCGCGACCAATTTGTTATTCAAATAAACTTTCGTCAATCTGTTAAGTGAATCCAGATAACTAAAAACACAAACCAATTCCTGACAGTATGCCAACATCTACAGTTTAAAAGCATTCATCGATATTCCCAATCTTGAAACTTAAAATAGAATTAACGTTTTCTATTTCAGGTAGCAAAGTAAGAGAGAGAGAGAGAGAGAGAGAGCGAAAGTCTAATATGATTGTTTGCCCATCAATGTTCGTCTATGGCATAAGCGTGATGCGAATCGATCTCTCCTGAAGAGAGTTGGCACGCGCTTAGTAGACGGGCAGTTGCCACCCAAGTGAGCAGTGACCATTGGCCACCACCGTGGAGAGCATTCATTGATCGACTCAAGTATCACCGCTTGAAGAAGCCATTAAGAAGCTATACTAGTGGTTGCGCACCAAGCAAGCATGGCCCATCGTGGTTCACTTCTCTTGGTCACTATTCTTCTCTTGTCACCTACCAGTTGGGCAATGACACTCGCCAATCGAGTATCACACGGCGAATCAAGAACCAAACGCACCTCAGTGGACAATCTGGCCAAACTAGTGCAATTACTACACCAGGACAAGATGGAGGCACGCTCAGCTATCACAGCGTTCGTCACCGACCCTGCTCTACTGGTCACCATACTGCACACTCTCGAAGTGGCCTACTGGACTCTTCCATTTGGCTTCATTCTCACTCCCCTTATCAACCTCTTCCGCATGCCCAACAGACGTATGAGCTCTGATTCACTCAGTGACACTTTACTTACAAATCAACAACGCGACGAATTTTACCATAAATTAAACAGTGCCTTAGAAAAAATCCACAAATTAAATAGACAAAACTAACACATATATTCCAAATAAAATCAATGCAGTTTGTTGCAATGGTTTGGTTTAGTAGCTCCATTAGTACCGAATTTATATATTTATATATATGTAAGTAAAATAAACCGTATGTCGTGCCAACGAGTTAAGTAACTAGTAGTGTGGTGACCTGTGAGTTCAGGCTTTCATTTCAAACTTTTCCAATGCTACATCAAAACGCTTCATATAGTGGCTGATAGATTCATCACGCGAGATGTGATCAGCAAGGCTTCTGCGTCGACGACCCATTAGTCCGGCTCCAATAGTGCCAAATCCACCTGCTGGCAATATGCTGTTGAGACCACCAAAGGAGAGACCACCATTGAGTAGTAGCACAGTAAGAGGAATGATCAACGATCTATAATTAAAAAAACAAGTAATGCCCATTCGATGGTAACTGCTAGAGCAATTACGAGAGAAAACACAAGAAGACAGCTAGCGTAACCACCACAATGACAAAGCTGATTTCTTCAGTGAAATACTTGGAATGCTTCTTCTCGGCAGCAATGTAGTGACCTATGTAAGGCTGTTTCTCGTGTTCCAACTCGGCAAGTTCGTGAGAGCCACCCTCTTCAATGTAAAACAGGTTGGAATTGGCTGGATGAAGCACTTCTTTGGGCACACTTGTACTTGGTTCCATCTGTTTCTGTATATCACTGCGTGTCACATAGTATTGGGTTGAGGAAAGAGACCTCGCGGCACCAAACAAACATAAATGCAGTATCACTAGTCTCCATTGCCAAGACATTCTTGTAACCAAGATTGCGTACATACAACTAGAGATATTAAAATGATCTTACGGTGTCAAACTCAAATGGTCAAATGAGCGGAATTGAAGACTGCTTCAGAGAGGTAATCTAGTGTTCCAATCTAATGTTTGGTTGCTCACCACCGGAACCAAGAGTGTGCCTCAACACAATGGAGTCAATGCGATGAGCAGAAGTACTGCTAGTAGTGCCCCACCCACCCCAAGTGCTTTACCCTCGTCACTTTGTTGGGTGACGCTATGCATCACTGCTATTCTAGCAATGACATTGCGGTGACATCTCATCCGACACAATGACCTAGACTAGATGACAGCGATCGTTTATTTCAATAAGTCTCACTTGGGTAATGCCACCAACGGGTAATACAAATCATTTCTCATTCTGATAAGACAAAGCATATAAAATAATTAGTGCAAGCAACACTTTCTCATCTTAAGAACTTTGAATATAAAACTACGACACCACTCTTCTCTATATAAGCGAGATGTCTTATCATCTTTGGCTTCTTTGCCATTCCAAGTGTTGCTATTGCTAGTTGGTATCAGCTATGAAAAATACTGAAATTTGGTTGTTGCTTCTGTTGTCATTGCATTCAAGCCAACTGGTACAAATGGCAAATCGAACTATGTCCAGCAAGCAAAGCCTAATACCAGAGACAAGTCTCTTCACCGATGGTAATATCTATGATATTCTAACGGTCACTTTGCTGTCCAGCCTAGGCAGTTTTCTCATTCCATCGTTCAGCACTTTCTTGACATATCTAGTAACTTCCAATCGACTACTAAGCGGCAACACTAATCGGCCAAGAAACCCATGGAGATTCAACAAAACAAATCTTAATTTATTTCAACAAGCCATATCCAATTCGAAACAGCCCTTCTTAAAACGAAATCGAACAAAATTCACAATTTTTCACCTATTACCATGAATATCAAAATTATCAATGTTTTTATTAAAAATTTATAAATGTATAAATTTTCAATATTCTTTAAATATATAATAAAATAAAATTATGATTTTTAATAAAAATACACTTGTCAAAGTCAGGGGTGAGCTCGAGTTCGCAAAAATGGTCAAAAAGGCCAAATGGACTTGGTTGGATTCAATCTGGCTCGAGCGCAACTCTGGTCAATGTTGTCTAATAATAATAAAATTAATAATTAAATGCAATCACGTTCTGACATAAGGTGTTGAATTATATCAAATGCAAAAAGGAGAATCCTGGGCACTTTATAAATGCTTTTGTAGGTCGTGCGTGCAATTCTAGAAGATCTTGTTCTTGTCAGACTAGACCGGGATATGGAAGACACAATGTGAAAGTCATTGTAGCACTGTGGCAGTGGAGATCCGCATGCGTCGCGTTACACTTGACGCTGTTGAATGACTCGAATGGCGCGCAACGATGCCAATTAGGGCACAAAAGTCTTGTTCTTTATTCCTTAAAAACCACTGTGGAACTACTAGATTAGGACACACCAGATGAGTGAATTTGGGGATCATATAAATACTAGGCAAAGAAGTGAGAGAACCAGTAGTAAAGTGACTAACCGTGTGGCGCTACAGGCAAAGTCGACCCACCAAGCACGAGATGGGACTTATGGCACTGGCGACTTTGGTCGCGCTCACTTTTCTCACCTCCGCTACTGCTTCCAATTCCACCGCTACCAGTCTGACTCAACTCGCAGAAAAGTTACTAGCAAAGGTCAATTCGCACCTTGGGTCCACCAAAAGAAGTCGTAACTATGATGGTGGATGGAACTACTTGGAAGGGTAGGTGCTACCAACATACCATAAGACCCATGCACTTACCTTTACACCGCTTCATCTTGTTCTAGTTATTCCAATGAGCTTTATGGCAAATCCGACTATTCCTGGATAGTGCCACTAGTAATTGTGGTAGGCTTCGGCACGTTGTTGATACCTCTAATGGGAACACTCATGACCACCATGGTCACGCAAGGCACCATAAACTTGACTGCAGGCCGCCGACGCAAACGAAGCACCGTCTTAGATGATTTGTAAGTTTGTCCAATGTCTCTGTTTTATACATTTTTCACCGATTTCTCTCTGTAGGCTCAGTCACGCCAATGATTTCAAGCCATGGATTAAAACAGTAGAGGAAGCTCTCACAAATTTTAGCAAACATCTTGAGTAAATGTCACTTAAAACAATGACTAAGCAATCACTCGTTGAGTACACTGTTGAATCGTGTCCATCCACTCTCGCAAAAAACTGCCGACAATTTAAATGGAATGCACGCCATCTAATGGCTATTTTGCAAAACCGAAAGAAACGCGTCTTGGCTCACTCAGTGATTCTCACAGCTTATATTTCCTAAAATTGTAATTTTCATTCCGCATTGTAAACTGGTACTACTATGCAATTACCTAATAACATGTTTATTTTTTCTGAATTGTCACATTGATATTTGTTGTATTTTGTTTGCATTTGTATTAAATCCAAAATATCCACTTTTTAATTGTAAAATGTCATACAAATTTTGCCCGATTCGAGCATGTTTAGTGTCTACAGTGTACGAAGAGGCATTTTCGCGTCCGTCTGTAAGTTGATTTTATATAATGCAATAATTTTTAAAACAAAAGACAATGTTGAAGCATATTTAGTATACATTGAGTATATATATATATATATATATATTATATTGTTAATAATTTGTTACACATCCACACATATCTGTAATCTAAATATTTAAATAAAAATAAATTATGACTGTTAGTTTTAATGAGGACATGTATAATCCAAAATAAGTAATCAAGTAGCCAATAGATTCATAGAAGAAAACTTAAAACTTCACTTGCAAGTTAACTTTTTCAAGGTGATCGCAGAGTCCTAGTAAATCCTTGTGTGGAAATAGTCGTCTAATATTTACAAGTTTGCAACCAGACTTGCACGTGTCCGAGAATGACAGAATCTGAGGATTGTGAAAAGCGTACCAAGTTTGGGAATCGTCTACTTGAAGATCAAGCCGATGTGTTTAAGCATAACGCGTGGGATAATGTCAGCTGGAATGAAGAGTTCTACCAGGAGGTGGTTTACAAAATAAGTGCTAACTCCCAAGAGAAACTATCAAATGAGAAGGCGACTGAACTTGAAGAAAACTCAAATGTTTACTGGGACAAGTTCTACTCTAAGCATGAAAACAAATTCTTCAAAGATCGACATTGGATTTTTACTGAATTTCCAGAATTATTACCGGAACCAGATAGAAAAGATTCACCAAAGTTGGTTTTGGAGTTGGGTTGTGGCGTTGGCAACACAGTATTTCCTTTAATAGAAATCGACCGAGAAGGAGCTTTGTTTATCTACTGCTGCGACTTTTCTGACAAAGCAGTTGAAATTGTGAAAGAAAACAAACTCTATGATGAGAAACATTGTCAAGCATTTGTTTTGGACATAACCTCTAAGTGGAATAATATTCCGTTTGGCACACAGTGCTTGGACATAGTTACTATGATATTTGTACTATCTGCAATCGATCCCCTCTACCACTCTCATGTTTTGCAAAAAATTTTTGAACACTTGAAGCCAGGTGGGAAGCTTTTGTTTCGGGATTATGGCTATTGCGACTTGACTCAGGCTCGATTCAAGAATGGTCGCTGCATCAAATCAAACTTCTATGTTCGAGGTGATGGCACTCGAGCTTACTTCTTTCAAGAGGATGAGGTGGACAAGTTGCTTGTTGCAGTTGGCTTCAACAAGATTAACCTTCACATCGATCGACGCTTACAAGTTAATCGAGCCAATAAAAAGAAAATGTATCGCATATGGATTCAAGCTGTTTATGAAAAACCCTCGAAATTATAGTTGAATTTTTCAATTATATTTGTTTTTCAATTACAAATAAATCGCTTAGTTTTTAACGATTTTTCAAAAACATTTTCTAAATTATAGTGACTCACACTAGTAACACAGAAACTAGTTATCTCATTACAGGCTAGTTTATAACTGTTTAACACAAGTTTTATAGATCCCATGCCAAATTGCCTTGTGTTGATAATTGGAGAAATTGGGGACACCAAGTGGAGATGAGGACATCTTCAGTGGCAGACATAGCTGTGGTGAGACGTCACGTGCCCTCAGCAGTACTGCAGCAAGAGTCTCGTGGTAAGAAGCAAGTGGAGAACGAGAAGCAATTGACCAATGCGATCTACGGTCTACTCTGCCGATCATCAGGCTTTCAAACCATCTACTCCACTCGGCGACCCACCAAAGTGAATTAGCCTAAATGATCCTCTGGTTTCTTTCCCATTTTGATTGCATTGTTGTTTTGTCTTGTGATTGATTATCAATCAGTCTAATAGTATAAATAGAATAAATACCGATATCGTCTAGCTCTTCTTTCTCTTGAAAACACTTTGCCATTTGCCTTATGATAGATTGCAGTGTAGGATTCTCTGTCGGTCAACGATCAATGCCTGGCTATTTATAGCTATCATAACATATTAGATAGAGATTAGCACTTTTCAATTATTGAAGAATAGTTATACTTTACGGCGGTCAATATTAGGGCATACATCTGGTTTAAACATGATTGAATTCAATCGGATTAAGGTGAATGATGAATGGCATCCGTTGATGATTGTTTCGCAATCTACCAGATAATCATGTTGTCATGAACATCAGATAAATAATTGCGTTATTTGTGGTTACCAGGGGCAAGGTAACAATTTAAATTGATTCTACTTTAGTTAGCAACAATTTTATTTAAACAAAGTCACTGCCCGATAAAGTGATTGTGTAGGTATTTTGGGAGTGAAAGACAATGGAAAAGAGCTGCAAAGCAGTGGAGATTCAATAATCGAAGTAAACAGTGTGGTTCGGGTGTTTGTGTGTGTGTATGTAAATAATTCACTAATTATTGGATAGTAGTAGGTGAAGATGATAATTAGATACCCACACACATAGTAGGTCGCGTGCAGTGTGTAAGTTGAATGTGGGCGGGCTGTTGTTCGGAGTTGATCAAAACTCGAGTTACAACTGTGACAGTGCTTGCTGCCTCCAACTGTCATCTACTCATCAGACACGGATTATGAAACTATGCCGACTATGCAAGGTGAGCATTCGAAATAGATTGTCAAACGGTGAGTAAATTAATTTAATTGTGGCTTTGCTTTCAATCAAGTATGGCACCGTTGCTATTTTTACTGAACGAAAGAGAAATACCGATCAGGCGGTGCATACAAAAACTAGAAAGTGACAGAGCCAATCGATATTTGCTGATTGTGCTCTCAAGACGTTCACATTGTGACATCAGTGTCTCTTGGTTTCATCTCTGAGCTTATGGGTTGTTATCGGAAACCTAGCGATAGTGATCAACATGACTACACTGGTCCACAATGAGATTTGGTAGGTTGATCTGCCCTCTGGTCTGGAACACCCCTTGACCGTCTGCTCCAACAGGCAATGTTTTACTGTTGTCAACTATAGTACACTTTCTGCCATCTAGTTGCACAGTGAGCGAGCCACATCTCGAGAGTGCGAAAAACCAGACCACCAATTCGAGGCAGCTTTCAATGCCAATCCTCGATTCGGAATTGGTCCCAGCCTCACACTCAACCCGAGTTCCATTGCGGACTCGCTTCTGGTCTCCACTGAAGAGTCATCTACATGGCGTTCAACCTGGCTCCAGACAGCGAGGACCTGACCGACGTTTATTTTTTTCTTTCAATCAAATGCTTCTGTCGTTTCTTGCTCCACGTCTGATGCGTTATCAGTTCGATTTGATGATGCACTCTGTGGTGGCTGAGTTATTTCGCAAAGTACTAGTACCATCAATTGGTTCCATCGCTGGAGGGGAATCATCGGGCTCCCTTTTAGGCTCACTCGGCAACCTGTTTCGCCAACGACAAACAGCGCCAAAGACGACTACTGCTGCGCCAAATGTTGATGTTCAGCGTTTGTTGGACAATGCCCAGAAGCTGATCACTCTGCAGACATTGTTGCGCAACGGTGCAGGCGGGCAGAGTCAACGGGCCACAAGCCAGGCTGCAGGCGTTGTGGGCGATGCTGCCCGCATAATACCTCACCCGATAGAGGCCAAGACAACCACTGAGCACCCTAACGTCACTCGGTCAGCTCAAGCAGATCATCCCACCACAACTCGAGCATCTACTTTCTCGCCCATCGATTTTATTAGCTTTCTACAAAATAACTTCAAAACGAGCTCACCTTCCTCTAATTACAATACGAGTGAAGCTCACAGCAATGCAAAAAATAGAGTTAGCCAAGTAGCAGTGAATCACCAAACAGAGCCTAAGGTGCTGTCCACCAGTAGTGACCAGTTTGGCACAGATCAAGCTGTGAGTGGATTCAAACTTCATTCCAAATTAGCAAACCAGGGTAATCCAAGTCAGAAGACGAAGAAAAATCATCGAACCCGATTAGAAGATTTCAAGATGTCTCACTTAACTTACATTGATACCGAAGTGCCAAACTATGGCAATCAACTATTGATTCGTGACCAAGAAGAATCGTCTCATAATGAGGTTCACAGTCAAGTACCCGACATGAGAAACCACGCTAGCTTTGATTTGCCGCTGATACACTCTGACAATAGTGCTCTCAAAAGCAATGAAGATCTTGAACGAGCCAATCGATGGAATGATGTGCTAACTAATATGAATCGGTTTGGTTGACTACACCCTTTTCTCCATTGTCTGATGCCATCTAATGGTCTACTGGTTGATCCAAGACCACCATTGCACCAATAATTTATTCCATTGAAACTTTGTTTTGCATGCGACTCTTGAGATGATTGGTCTAAATAAATCAAGTGAGTGGTAAAGAATGAAAGAAAAGAGAGAGTTCATTCAACCTCATCACTGATTGCTGTCTAATTATTTGGCCTGTGAGTGACGCGCCAATGTGATCGGTAGTGGCTCGATTCAATCAGGTCACCGTGAACATAAACTTGATCTCTCGATTGCTGCCATAATTAGGATTGGCTGCACCGGTAGATCGATGCAATTGCGCGCCAATGGCGATCGCTTGGCACCCACTGTCTATCTGTTGGACTGCTCGAGCATGCATCGAGTCACCATCGAGCGAGCATTACTATCCGGCTTCGCTGCAGGCTTGCCCACTTTCCATGTCGCTGCCAACCATCACTCTCTTCGCTATTCACACCACACACTCAAGAAACGTTACAAATCTTTGTTGGGGTTAATTGAAGCGTTCACCATTTTGGTTGACGAGAATGGCATCCAATCTAGTGAGGGGGATCCAGCTAAAGTCAATGGTGTCAGACAATTGTTTGTTGTAAGACCACATATATGTATATGATTTGGTTTTGTTGGGAATTTTTTGGTGCAGAACACCACTCTGGCTTGCTACATATCCGCATGTAGTTTAATATAAAGTCATTTAGCATGTATTAGTTGCAATTTCTTGTTTTGCGACTCACTTAGACAAGACACTCGACGCTAAATTCTGATACAAGTAAAAATGGGTATAATCCGCAATCAATTGATAACTATTGCTCCACTGCTCATTTCATGGTTCTTCTCGGAGACCGCATTTGGCCTCAACCAGTCAAGTTTGGCTACCAATCGACACTCACGTCAGTATACCGGTTCACCATATTCAAACTACGGTAATACTAAAATAGCATACTAAACTACCACAAAAATGTTAATTGTTTTTTAACTTGACAAACTTAATTAACTTGGTTGTATTGATTCAATTTAGTGTCGTCGAGTATGTTCTCTAGCCCAATCGAGGCAGTGGCAGTGGGTGTGCTTGTAGTGGCCGGTCTCACTATTTTTGGTATTCCACTTCTCTTCATGTTGATGAGTCTGTTCAACATGAACTCGAATCCGGGTATCAGTCTCATTCCGACCGCCACAACCAGCGTCAACACCAGTGGCCGACGAAAACGTCGTAGCAGTGAAGGTGCAAACTCAGCGGACCCCTTGTTTTTGCCCAAAATTATGCAAACCCTTAACACCTTCCTACACTCTCAAGAGAAGATGCAATTGTTGCAACGTATAATTTCTTAAATCCCAATCTCAATTTGTCCCATTGTCGTATTTTTCAATAAAGCTTGGCGATGGTAAAGTGTGGCAAACGCAAGTTTGCTAGTGAGCTATTTTTATAGAGCTGCCACTCAGGCTTTGAGCTTGCCTGGCTCTCCTTGTTTGGACCCGAAAGTGGTAAATTGGCTATTTCTCTTTCGTTTTCTCTCACCCTCATCGATCGATTTACTCTTTCACTCTCTGTCAATGCTCAATCTCTTTTCTCTCATGGTCATGGCGGGTCGGATCTGCACATGGTAGTGACAAAGCGAGCTATCAATGGAATGAGTAGCTTGCAGAAGGTTGGCACGAGCATCAGGAGAGCGGTCAATCAGATCTGCTTTGAAAGTCGACTGGTCGCGTGGCCGCAAGGCTCCGAATTGTCAAGCTGGCCTGACCGCTACTCGTCAGTCTACCTCTGGTCTCCAAACTTCGATTTATCGATCGCTGCCACTCTCGCTTGTCAAGTGCCAATCGATTGCACTCATAAGGTTACTGAGACCATTTGAAATATATTCACTTGCCATTTGATCACTTCTGGTGCTTTTCATTGTCATTTACCAGTGCATGTCTTCACCAATTGTACTGTTTTTTTCATCATCAGTAGATGCTATTACCTGGTCTCAATGAAGTTCAAAGTTATTCTTAATTTACTTGCACTCAGCTTTATATTTCAATCTCTCTTCTTTGTAATTGATTGTATTCATTCGCAACATTTTGGTCAAGTCAATAATCATGATATTCAACTTGCAACGTACCGGCAGCGTGCTCGTTCTGCGCTTAGTCGACAAGTAGAGTTAATCTCCGCTATTCAATTGGATAAATAATCACATTTTTTCTTGTAGAACCCATTTATTCCAACCATTTTATCAGGGCCATTGGTATAGAACTATTTGTCTGTTAACGAATTATTAAAATGTGTTGTGTATCTACTAGGCTTTAGCGACGTTTCTATTTGCACTGCCAATTTTACCATCGTTGTTGATGGCACCACTGGCAATTGCGGGTATACCACCAGCTCTAAACGTGCTCACTTCGGTAATGTCGAGTTTGACTAATGGAAGACCTCTCAACTCCTTCCTTCCTCCATTTGGTGACCCTTTGCAGAACTCAGATAACCCAGGTGACTTCATCAATTGCCATTCTTTGTTAAACAGCATTAACTCTTCTTCTGTTGATGGTTCTTTAGAGAGCAGTGATCCGAGTAAACCCGTTTCTCAAATTGCTGCTTTAAAAAGTTTTGCCAAAATGTTTCGAGCTGCCATTGGAAGGCGCTACATGGTGAATAAGGTAACATCGGAAACTCCATCCCCACTAAAGCCTGAAAGTGTTGATGTGGAAGGAGTTCTACCGGATTTGACTGATGTTACTCTTACTGCTAATGTTACCGAGACCCCAAACATAGTAACAGAAGTAGCTAAACTGCAAAAGTCACTGAAAGGAGTAGACATGTTGTATAGCTCGTTGCGAGACGTATATTCCGTCATCCGAAATGGCCTTCGGCGCTACGAGATCACAGACACCGATTGCCAATCTCGCATCGTTTGTGAGATACACCAAAAGATAATATCTCGAAATCAATTGCTGAAAACTTTCTCTTTAAGCGCACTTGATGTGTTAAGGTAAAAGTTCTAATGTGTTTGAGTGTTATTAGTTTTTGTTCTTATTGTTGGTGTCTAGACTGGAAAAGCATGTTGACAAATGGAGTACACTCAACGAGAGGAGTAAACAAGCAATCAAGTTCTACATCAATGCAGCGAAAAGTGGCTTTGCCGACAAGGATTGCAACCAGGAGTACCACAAGTGTCCCACGCTAGGTTCGCGATCACTGCGTCACCTCTTGCCTCACCTCGCTCTTCTCTCCACTCTCGGGTGAGGTTCCAGTATCTCAATTGCCATATCACTATGCCATCACCATTAACTAGCTACCTGTCATTTTTTGTGTCAATTTTATTGTGGTTTACTGTCTAATTTTTACTCGCCACGTTTTTATTTTACATTAATTAACTTATTGTATTTTATATTTTAAAAATAAAAAAGTGACAATTGTTGTTTTCGGGAGACAATGACAAGTAATTTGACGCTAGATGCAAAACGATTCAAAACATTTGTCAAATGTTTTACTTGACTTCTCACCATTGAAAATTGTTTCACCAGCAGCGCTTTGCGTAGCGCATCTCTGTTGCGTGTCGATATCTTGGTATGCGGTGGACAATAAGAATGGCCAGTGTCGCTCTGGTGGAGTTTAGTGTCCTCTTCGTAACTCGAGAGTTGAGAAGGGACTCGCAAACAAGCCAACATCCTTCTCGTTCAGTGGTGACTTACACTTGACGTTTACTTGATACTCCCGGACATAGCTACTCTTTGGTTTCACAATGGCTAATTTGATCCGGATCTACATTTTTTCAATAGTGCTTTTCATCTTAATACAAGTCATTCTCACAGAATTGCCAAGTGAGCCCCTATCAAATGCATCATTCAGTTCAGTTGTGAGTGACCAGGAAAAAGCAGTGAGTAGTGTAGAGCGCTACCGATTAGACGAATCCCGCCTCGGCTGGTCAGGTTACTACCCGTTGTTGTCGCAGGGCAAGTACGGGTTCGGTTCGTCAATGATAGCCACATTCCTCTGCTCTTTGACGCTAGTTCCACTCTTCTACGCCATCAGCAGTCTGTTCAACACTTGGCCAGTCTATCACGGTAACTCACAATTCATCTTGTGCCCAACTCATTGTTGGTTTGTTGTACTATTTCCAGCGGGCCACTACTACCGAAGAAAGCGAGACATGTCTAACAAAATGCAAATCTATCGCCATTTGCCACTTCTCAACCGAGACCAAACCAAACGGTTTTTATCCTTATTTGAGGCAACACTTGAGGTAATTTATCAAAAAGCAAAGCTTAAATAATTCAATTGCACGATTTTTATATTGATCACAGAATCGAAAGATTCACAATGAGACATGCAAGAAATACTACTCGTGTCAAGTATTTCGCAACGCACTTCGGAGTGATTCACTTCTCAATTTGGCTGATTTGGAACTTGCTTTACTGAATGTGTTCGGGTAATTGCACTCGTGCACTCGGGGTACTTGAATTTAATGCAATTACTGACCCAATCATGCTTGCAGAATAGTGGCTGAGCGATATGACCACAAACTGGATTTGATTTCGGCAGTGAAGATGTACTACGAGATAGCAGCTAATGCTTTTAAAGGCCTTTCCTGTGCTTCTCTTTACCCTTGTTCGAGGCAAAACACATTACCTAGCAAGCACCAAAAGTAAGAGCACAATAAAATAAACTATTTCCGTTTGCATTATTCATATTGATCTGGTAAGTCTAGATCAAGTGATTGATCCACTCAAAAGTGTAAAGCAGTGTTCTTTGGTTAGTATCATAGACAAAGTGGTCAATCCAGTTGTGAGCTAAGCACGACCTCCTCACCATGGGGCGCAGCATGACTAGAACCTAACGGTAAACATCTGTGGCAACAATGCGGAAGGTAAGCCAGAACCCACCTCAAACCTGTTTGTCTTCACAAATTGGTTTTTCATTTATCTTAGGTCAAGGCTAAAAATTGGTCATTGCTGTTTAATCCACTAAACATTATTTTTTAACAAAATTATTTTAATTATTATAAAAATAAATATATATTAAGTAACGTCAAAAAAGCAAAATTTTTGGTTTAAGATAATGTCTGATTGTTAGGTGTGTTGTACTTAAGCGCTTCAACTGTCATTCGTTTGTTACTGTAGTCAATCACCTTGTTACTGACTTCAGCTTTAGTATTGTAAACCTTTCTTAAGGGTTCTAGGTTATGATTGTTCCCGTTGATTGATGCCGCTGTAAGCTTAGAGATGTAGTTGTGGTATGAAGTTTCGTTCATTGGTGTGACTGGTCGCTCTGGATTGCGCAACACTTGTGCTGAATGCTTGGACTCCACAGGTTTCAAATCAAATCGATGACTATTCCACAAGTGAGTGAAAGGAGCGTTTGGAATGAGATGGCCATGGACAGGGGGTGTTGCTAGACCAACTCGCTTGTGTTGGTACTGCGCATGTCCGTGTGGTCCATGTTGTCCGCGCGGTGGCCAGATCGGGTGTTCTGGTGGAAATCTGCCCACCGGCGGATCCGGAAGTGGCGGCACTGGCAGGGGAGAGACTAAGGTTTGCCGTGATTCCAATCTGGTTCTAGTGCTAAGTGTCACTTACTTGGTGATTCGTAGAAAGCAAGCATCGCAACCACACCTACTAGCATGGAGAGAGCGTACACTGCACTGGTCATCGGCTTCTTGAACATAGATCGCATCGATGCCTCCAACCCGTCTATGGCATAAATCAGATTAAACACGGCACTCTCCCTCTCACTCTATTAATGTCTTACTTTTGAAGCCATTTGAGGCAAAATCGATAATACTTTTCACCAACGAAGTCAGAGTATTTTCATCAAAAGTTTTGGTGAGAGCTACACTTGGAGGCGCATTAATGCTGATGCTGACACCGCTCTTCGAAGTTTGGCTATCATCGTTGCACTGAATTATGACGGGAAAAAATAGAAACACAAGAAACAAATGGCAAACATTCATGGTGATGCCACTCGCAAAATATATGTCATAAACGACACACCAACACAATGATACTTAGGATCGATGGTAATAGACCAAGATCAATGTCGAGGTGAACCGAGTTATATTTGCAAATCGATCTTTCTTGCCGACCTGATTTAGGTCAGTGCTGCGAGGCAAGTGGACAGTCATTGAGGCATCGCCTCCACTAACACCGAGAGTCTACTGCTCACCCAGTGGGTGCACTATTCGGACAACATCGGCAAACTGGCCTCCGACACTGCCAACATGCCCCTACCCTCGTCTAGGGTATTCTTCAACCCAATGACGAGCAAGACTTGCTCGCTCTCCACGCCACATTACTTAGCCATCTTGTCTTAGCAAGCAGCAATTAATCAACAAGTCTTACATACTAACGGTGTGGAGCAGCATGAGTGGTGTGGAAGACAGCCCGGAACGGGTTGCCGGGCGACAAAACGAGTGAGCCGCCACTTTCTTCACAACTCAAACTGGTTTCCCCAACTCACCTCGACAGTTCGATTCGAGCCGAATTCACTTGACACATCACATACAACTTTAATAATTTTTTTATTTTATCTATAAAACAAATATAAAAACAATTCACCAATAAACAAACATATACACCAAATATGAACATGATCATGACGACGACGACATAAAAAGAACTCAATTTTTCTTCGGTTTGATCTTTTTCTTGATCGTTGACCCATTATCCGTTTGAACATTGCCTCTCGAGTTGGTCAATCGCGACTGAATATATGTTTTGTACAGTGAAGACGATTGTGTATACTCAATTACTTGCTTGTGATAGTAGGCAATGGCGAGAATAACAAATAATACGATCGAGTAGATTGAATTGGAGGGAATATCGTGTTCGGAGAAACCGAGACCAGGATGATCAGCGCGTAATTTGGGTCGAAACTCGACGTTCAAGTGAATAAAGTTTTGATTCACTCTAAAACGACGTACTATTGGAGAGTGAAGATACACTTTCGAATCGAGATTCGACTCTATCCGCAGAGTGTATTCGCTATTATCCATCGGGACCGATGGCAGAAATAGAAAAGGACTAGATAGAGATTGACGAAAGACGGGCTTATAAGAATCATTTTCTTGAAACAGTTCCACCTATAATAAATTTTATTGTTAATTTACTCATTTCACTAGATCATGAGAAACTTACCGTAAGCGAGTTTAGATATTTTTCTTCCGTTTGAAGGGAAGCACTTAAATCTGTTTGGAAATTCTTGAAAAGCACAATAAATCGCATATCAGTGAGATCTCTGTTCTGCACGCGAACAGAGTAAACTCTGGGAATCGATTCCCGAATTATGGACTTGTGCTCATCGGTTTCGTCTATTTTGAGTCGGATTACGTACTGGCAGTCAGAGAGAAGTCCAAGAATGCGGTAAGTTCCATCATTTTCGCTAACAGCTTCCTCTTGTAATTCCGAGCAGATGACGGAGGAATTATCCAGCACATTACGAACGCCAACGGCTTCCACTACAATGCCAACCTCAGGCTCGCCACTCAATGAGTCGACCAAACCAAAGCAGCTGAAAGCAACCTTCCTCCCAACAACTGGTGTCTCGACATGTTCCCCACTGTGAAGTTCAATCATTCGCGATGATGGCTCAAACTCATACTCCTTGCGCAGAAATCGAATAAAATACTGACCCGGATGAAGATTCCCAAATGTGAGCTTTCCATCCGATGTAACGAAACTGTTCTTTCTAAAGTTATTCTCTCCACCACTGATCGACACCAATACATCATTCAGTGGTTGATTGTTTTCGTCCACAATGGTGGCGGAGATAGTTGAAAGTTTTTTTACATCAAAGTAACCCAATTTGTTAGAGAGTGGCAAAAAGATGAAGCCTTCTTTGGTAGCTTCGATGCGTAGTTGAATGTCATCGTCAAAGGGTCCGGCGCGATAATAGCCATCCACGTCTGTGACTGTCTCGTGCAACACTTCATTGGTACCATTGTCCCACACAGTGATCAACACATTGTCGATCGACTCGCTCACTTGGCCAGTGACAAAAACACCATGTCGTCCATAGAAAGTCACCACATTTTGGTAACATTCGTCTTTCAATTGAAACTGGAACGCGGTAGGCTTGAACAGAAGTTGCGATGACTCCGGTTCCAGTCCGATGTCAGCCATTGATTTTTCATAAAAAGCTATTGAATATTCATAAACTTCAGAGCCCGTACTAGAATCAACTACTTTAGCTTCTTTTAACTCAATTTTTCTACTATCTTCGCCATCATTTGATTTAATAATCACGTTAATGCTAAGATCGGAAATGTTGACACTAGTTCGAACAGTGGCAGTGACTAAGTGCTGAGTAGCGGTGAGTGAAATAATCTGACCAGCCATGGTTTGAGTATCAAAAATAAAGTTTTCGTTCGAAGGAGAAGAAAAGATGTGGCAGCCAGATGGAATAATCTGATAAATGCCGTTTTCGGTGACACAGTGTTTGATGAATCGTTCTTTCGGAATCTCTTCTTTACTAATCGTTTCAGTTTTGCCACTTGGAGCAATAACTTTAAAATCACTTGCGTGAGATAGCGAGATTTGAAGTAAAAAGCCACGTTGCTTAAATAAAACATCTATGACATCACCTTGCTGAGTGTTGACCGAAATCACGTGATTCTCCCAGCAATACAAACTCATCTGAGAACCACCAAGAGAAAGCACATGCTCACCCGGCAAAATATTCTCAAATGTGAATTTAAATTGATCAGATGAGACAGACTTTAAGTCTTTTGTGGATAACGTTTTGAGAATTGTCTTTCCATCAGAGAGGTTAATGGTAATAAAGTTGGGCTCATCACCAATTGATGACTTTAGTTTAACAAGACCACTAATGGTTGAAGTCATCTGTTCAAAAACTATATCCATCTTAGGCTGGTTAACGGTCAACTCGAGAGAATCAGGTAAAAACTTCAAGTTAAGATACTCGGTTTGTATCTGTAATTGGTAGGTTCCACCAGATAAATAAAGACAAAAGCTATCACCATGAATGGGAATGCTTTGTTGTACAACTTTACTCTTCTTTTCAATGACCATCAACTTCATATTTTCGTAAGCTAGCTCGGTATTTTTGAACAATAATTTCCCACAAATACGATACTGAGATGGTGTGATCACCGGAATAGTAGGCGAGTTGGGAGAAATCAGCGATTCAATTGGATCAAAGTGATAGTTTTCGACAACAGTTTCAATAATATAATGTGCAGTCTTCATGTTATTGATGGTAAACTTTCCACCTTGGGCAACCACACTGATAGAAGGACTTTTGTTGCTCTTATCGTGAATCGTAATTTGAGCATTTTCAATTTTATCTTCCAACTTAAGTTTATTCACAACTCTGCCCGATACGGTAAATCCGCCAATTTCAAATGTGACAGGAAAGTTAAAATTATCATGCAATATTTCAAACTCTTGCATTGATGGTTCAACTTCAAAGCGAATATTCTGGGCAGAATAGAAACTGTAAAGAATGTATTTTCCCACTGGAAGAAGTTCAAACTTGAATACTCCATCGCTATTCGAGACTATCTGGCAGATATAAACAAATCCGGAAGAGGATTTTATATTTTGTGCAAATGAACTCTTGGTAGTGTCGCAGCCAGATATTTTCCCAGACAACAAAGCATCGGAACCAAAGAGAGCAAATTGAACACCATGAATAGGCTGGCCATCACTAACTACTTGACCAGTGGCAGAGTATCCCAGCACTTGAATGCGACTCGACATCGTAGTGTCAACTTCTTGATTAATGTTATCTTTGGTCACTTCAAGAGTTACTCTGCTAGGCTCAATCTTCCACTCCTTGTGAGATGCTTCCACGATATACTGACCAGGCAGAACTTGATGAAAGAAGTAAAATCCATCTTCTTGTGTCACATTTTGCTTAATGGCACTGTTGCTCGCCTTCGAAATCAATGTAACTTGAACACCTACAAATTAAAATAACCACAATTAGCTATCAACAACTTCAATGATGACACCAACAAACCTTTTGGTCCAGAAACAGAGTTTGCACTAAAAACTTTTCCAAAAATGCTAAAACCGTTAAATACAAAATTTATATCGGTTTGCTTTGAGCAAATATCATTTTTTCCATCAAAGTTGAAGTTGATTTCAGTTGGCTCGAAAGACCATCCTCTAGGTGAATCAATGCGCAAAACATACTCTCCATGATCATATAATGGAATAAAGTAGTAACCATTATTGGGCGCACAATCACTTGTGTATTTAATTATTCCACGACTAGTATATCTGAGGGAAAAAATGATAAATAGATCAACTTATTAAAATGATGATTTGTTTATAATTGCATACAGTTTAATTTTGATGGGGTCATAGTTGAGGCTTACTGCAGACTTGACAAAACCGCCACATCCAACGACATCATTTTGAAATGAATAATTGCACAAAATGAGTAGTAGAAAAGAGAGAATTGGAGCAAATGGTAACATGTTCAAGTGTTAGCATGGCATGGAGTCGGAGGGACGCACTGCAAGTAGCCGGCAAGCACAATTTGCTTAAGCGTTCTGGTGCCAGGCGCTATTGCCACTCGATCTGGTGCTTTGCTTTGCACTCACACCTCGGTCACAATAGAAACTGACCACTTCGAAACTCCATTACCAATTCATCTATGCAACGATTTTAATTAATAATAACACAATTCTCATAATAACACATTAGTACAAAACCGCCATCAATTTGCTTTTCAATAAATAGTTAATGGGTAAAAGCCAATTGGTGTACATTGATTGCCTCGATCTTAGTCTGAACCAAACTGAGCGCTTGTTTTACTTCAAGATACTCTCGGGTATCTCTAATCCAGTCCTGTGCCACTTTGCGAGGTTCACCGCGGAGAAGGTTGGCGTAGCGCAAGGCGAGATCGAAGTTGCGATGTTCGATGCAGTGGTGGACACGTTGCAATATGTCGTAGGTGTCCCACTCTTTGGGATCCACCTCTAGAACACCGTCTAACTCTTGCTGGGAAATCCGTTTCACCTTGATGGGATCCATCGAGAGGCTAACTTCCAACTGGAGCAGGGGACGCACAAACGAGTAGGCAAATGATTTAACATAGCCAAACAAGGTGGTGTAGTTGCTGTCTACCAGTGCAACCTGATTGCAGATTTTCTCCACTTTCGAAAAGCGCCTAATCAGATCTTCCTCACTGTAGACACCGTTCTTCACAATATTCTCGGGAAGACTGTCCAGTGCGGTCTTGATCAAAACTTCGTTTGCAAAATGTTCGTTAATAACTTGACGAATGCATTCAATTTTCTCATCAATCTTAATAGGCTTTGTCTCCTTGCTTAAAGTTCGGTTATGCTCCAAAATTTTGCTTAGCGTCTGACTCAAAACCCATAACTTCTTGGAAGCTTTTTCCTGCTTATCAAGTTGATCACGTACTACGACCAAATAAATGGTTAGTTTTATACTACCACCATAATAATTTAAAAGTATAATAATCTTACAAACTTACATTCTAACAGGTATTCCATTTGTTTTAACTTCTTAAACGATTTCTCATAGTCGTCGGCAATGGCGGCTTTCTCTTGCAAAATATGATTCTTCAATTCAATCTCCTGTTTCCGTTTTGATTCAGTTTCATATAGAATTCGTTTTTCTTCATAAAATTCATTGAACGCATAAAGAAGTCTTTTAAGCTGCGCTCTAAATTCATTCTCGTGCTCTTTTTCATTATCAGCCTAGATATATAAAAAATAAAATGTCAATATATATATATATATATATTATGATGATGATAATAATGAGATGAATTACCTTGACTTCTAAACTTTTCTTCACTTCATTCTTTAATTCATGTTGAGCAATTTCGTAATTCAAACTCGAAACAGTTGGTTCGATGGGTTTAGGCGCAATTTCCTTGGGAGTATCCGTGATGTGCTTCTCCGAAGACTCTTGAACTAAACTCTCTTTCTTTCCACTGATTGTCTTCTCTTTGATGTTTGTCACAGGCAAAGGCGAAGATAGTGATTTTCTCATAAAACTGTCTTCAACGACAATGCTCTTAATCTTCTCCTCTTCTAGCAAACTTTTCAAGAAAGGCAAATATGCCGTAACTTGCTCACCAAACTCCTTGTCATACTTTGCGTAAGCAAGGGTTACCGCTGAAACACCAACTGCTCCAGTTCCAACCAATAAGGCCAATTTGTATTTTCTATAAATATTTTAAAAAATTAATTTACCCACTAATAATTGCAATGTACTAAACATACAATGATGACTTGGTTGAATATTTCCTCGTGTTATTTTGCAGGGAGTTTGTCTATAAAATATTGAAATTTCCTTAAATAATTAAAGCAAAAATGTCTTGTTCTTACCAAAAGTAGTCTCCCGGTAAATTTTGGCCCAAACCGAAACATGGTGAATAAAAAGTTAAAAAAAGAGAAACCAAAACCAGATGGTAATTTGTAATTGGACAACTACTTGCCGTAAAGTCATCTGCACGCATTCACCTTTGCGTGCACAGACTGCAAAGCTCCCTTCACAGATGACGTCCCAACAAAACATTTGCCAACACTGCACTCGATACTCAAGTACTCGCCAAAACAAACTTTATCATTATTTGTTTTTTGCCAAAATATTGGCATCCTATTCATTTTATTATTCATAATAATGACGATAGTTTTCCCAGAGGTTTTTTATTATAAATATCAAAATACAAGGAAATAAGTATTGAAGTAGAAAGCTAGATTAGTACTGATGTAACAGTGATGTTGTAAAAATAAAGAATCATTTTCATAATTTAAGATTATCATGAATTTTGAATAAATTGTAAGAATGTAAGAGTTTACCATGTGAAGTCACGATAATTGCTAGCATAAACTAGACAATAATGATTAAACAGCTGTGATAAGAGTTCAATTTCATCAAGAAATTCAATTTTTTCAATGCGCAAAATTTCAATTCTATCAATCAACTTATCGTAAACTTCCGCCATTAGCCAAGTTTTGCAATATTTAGAGCCAGTGTTCAAGAACTTCTGTTTCCAGTCGTCCAAGGTGCGGGTAGAGACTGCTCCAAGTAAAGGTGTCTCGTGTTCACTCAGTGATTGTTGCATCACCTGAGCAAACTTGTCTTGCGTATTCACCAAATCAAAGACAACAAAGTTACATTTGGAAAATGATTTGTTAAGCAAATAGATTAGATTTGTTGAGGAATCCGTGTGCCAGTAGAGGAGAACACATTCGAAAATGAATAACACTGGTTCCTCTTTGGACAGATCACATTTCTTAGTCAACTTCTCAATCAATTGAATAGCTTTTGTAGCATCCTGTGCCAGTGCGTGATACTTGGAAGAATGGAAAGAATTCACGCTAAATTGCTTGACAGGTCCACATAGCTGGAGTAACTCTTCACTTTTCTGGATTGCACGAATTTTATGCTCAATGACTTCATTGCAATCTATTTCCACAAAACGAGAAAATTCAATTTCAGGGTCGGATTGCAGCCTAGAAAATAAGACATGTAAGGTGAAAGAGTGAAGTTAATATAATTTCAAGTTTATTTTAGCTGGTTTGTAACTTCCTAGAGACGAAGCAAGTGGGAATTTAAAATAGTAAATTAAACCTCCAGACAGCTCTTTCTAACCTTCTAGTGTGTTGAGACTTTTTCTAACATTTAAAATAAAGTGAGTCTTTGATTTAATAACATTCTTTAAAATAATATCAAATTAACTAGTAAATGTACAAAAAATTAAATATTTAATATTTTTTCATCTATTCCGAAATAAATGTAAAAATGAGTGGATTATTAAAAGTGAGGCAAAGAAGGACAAACCTCCAGAAGAGTGTGTCGAAGCCCGCGCCGATGTTGACAATCTGTGCGCGAGCGCCCTCTAGCAGGCAGAAGGTGCGAGCTGAGTGAGCGATAGAGTGGACGCGTGCAAAGTATCCGCGGTTGATCTCGGGAGCCCGCTTGAGTGGTGTGCTACAGAAGTGACTCACAAATCGGTCCGAGACGTAGCCCAGTTGTGACAGTGCCAACTTGCTCCGACTCGCCTCGCTGTTAGTCCACTCGGTGTTGCTCATCTTCGGCTTCTCGCTAGCAGTCAGTTTGCCTCGCACAACAACAAACAAAAACAACCACACAGACACACACAATGGGCGACAAAGAGGTGAGACTTGAACCGATGTCTTCGCTGTTTTACGCTAATTCTTCTTGCCACCAACAATGCAGAAGCTGCAGCACAAGTATGACGTTTGGTTTCGCGGAATCAATCGGGGCAAGGTGGTGCCAAACTCGTTGAATTACGATCAAAACCTCAAGATAGTGGCCTCGTTTGACACAGTGCAGAGCTTTTGGTCTGTTTATACTCATCTAGTTCGTCCCAATGACTTAACTGGACATTCCGATCTTCATGTGTTCAAGTCTGGTATCAAGCCGCTTTGGGAGGTTAGTGATAGCGATATTTTGCTGTGCACTTTCGCCAAATTGACACGAATCTATTCCTGCAGGATGAGGCTAACAAAGATGGTGGCATGTGGAAACTGCGATTGCGCAAAGGTTTGTTGTTGATTGCTCCATTGGTCACACATTCATTGGATTACTTACTTGCAGGACTTGCATCGCGATTTTGGGAGAATTTGCTCTTGGCTTTTATCGGTTTGTATTTGTAACGATGATTGTTAGTTTGTGCTTATCGTGTCCACTCTTGTTGTCTACCACAGGCGAACAATTTTTGGTAGGCGATGAAATATGCGGAATCGTAGTTGCTTGCCGCTTTTATGGTATGCTTATCTTTTTAGGTATCTGCTTGACATAGCTAATATTGATTTGAAATGATAGAGGATTACATCTGTGTTTGGAACCGAAGTGGTAATGATCAAGAAATCAAAACAAAAATACGAGATACGCTTAAACGAGTTCTCAATCTTCCGCCTAACATCATCTTGGAGTACAAGGTGCACAGTGAGGCTTTGAAAAAGATTACCAGAAATCCAGGCAAAGTTAACAAGAATAATTTGATTTCGGCTAATTAGCCACTTTTTCTTGTATATATTTTTATATGTTTGTTTGTATATGTTACGAAATTTAAATCAAAAATCTCACTTCACTTGTTATTATATTTGTCATCTTACAAACATCCAGATTACATTCTTTTTACAAAAATTTTCTAATTACAAGATTGATATATTACAAGCAACAAAACAAAAAAAATATGAGGAAAAGCGTGATGTTTATAAAGATTGATCGATTGCAAATAATTGCTCTAAGAGAAATTTAATAAAACCATTTTTTAAGATTCTATATTATAAATATATATATATATTGTAACCATTTGGGGTGTACTTGAAAAGCACAAAACAAACAAGTGACGGTGTGAAGGAAGGTTATATCAGTAGTAATAGAAGATGGCAATGGGAGTGAAGATACTAGCAAAAAGAAATCACTTCCACGACCGAGATGTCAAAGTAGGTCGAGTTGGACTGAGTGAGTGGTTCGTTCTCGAATGAATCGCACGAGTGGCTCTCGCCCCGTGAGAGGTTCTCGTCGATGTAGAGTCCAATGCTGGTGCCGCCACCAACCGAGAAGCAGTGACTTGTGGCCGAGAGGAAGAGTTGCTGGCCTGCTGAGAGGTGAGATGCGTCCCGATGCTTGCCAACCCACTCGTACTTCACCGCCTTGGGTGCGATGCTGAACAGAAACGTCTCCCCGTTGCCAAAGTACTGACCCGGCTTCAGAGATCCTTCAAAGCGCTTGGACCAAGCTGCCGAACAGTAGGCGCCAAATATCTGCATTTATTCAAAAATTTTAGATTATTAATCATCTCCTGTTATATTAATGGCAAATACAAAATTTGGTGGTCATGTTCTACCACTCCGCCATTTTGCACTGTAACAGTTAAGCTACTTCCACTGTGCTTAACCGATTCGAATCCAACTTTCACTGTTGTGATTCAAATCTTAAATCGATTCAAGTCTAACTTTCTGTGTTATTTTTCGAAACTTATTTCGATTCGATTCGAATGTTGTGCATAACTCTTCGGATTTTCATTCAATTTGATTCGAACTTTTTCAATTCTCACTCGAATCGAATTTTTTGCATATTCTTTCGAATTATGATAACTCGGCTTTGCCGCCGTTTATTTACAAGAGGCAAACGGCGTTTGTAAATATTATTTATTATTATTATTAATCAAAATCAATAATATGTGAAAATCTGACAACGGTTATTTACCGATAAAATCAAAATCCTAAAAACTTTTTGATGGTTAATATCCCATCTATCGTTATCATTTTATCACATTTTTTACAAAAACAACCATCAAAACGTAAATTTAATGATTGATTTTTGGATACTCTGACTCGTTTCAGCTAACTACGCTGGAAATTTTACTACTTGAACCACAAATTAAAATTCCTTAGCCACACAAGTCACGTACAAAATCATTTAAACTGCATATTCTATAGAATTTTTATCAATTTTTCAAATAATTGGCCATCTTTCTGATTAATGATAATTTTTTGTTCAACTCTGGACAGGAAGTGACTCTCAAAAATACCTTTTGAATGAGGCTATATATGTGCTAATCTTACTTGTAAAAGTTGCCAGAATCGATAAAGTGTAATAAGATAACCGGCATTTATAGGTTAAAAATCGAAATCACAGAGACTTTTTAAATGATGAATATCTCATCTATAGATATCATTCTATCATATTGAAAAAAGTAGTTTTCGAACCTCGTTATTAAGAGTTTTAACCAGTAGAATTGTTGGCTCGTAATCTCCACACAAAGAATAGAATGTCTGTAAAGAGTTTCCTATTTTATTAAGTTAAAAAAAGTTAAATTAGAAAAAATGAAAAGGCGAGAAATGCTTACCGTGTTCGTCAGAGCAGAAAACAACCAGTGGTTCCATCACATAGATTCTTTCGGGAATCCATTCCCAGACAATGTCGAGCTGATTCCAAGAAAGCACCGATGATTTAAACTTTCGAGGTGCTATCCTGGTACCAAAAACAACTTCTTTGGGAGATATGATATCTGCCAATGTGGACAAAATCAATTCTATAATAAATAAACTTCAACAAAATCCCGCTAAACTATGAAGAGAAACGCACCATGTCTGTGAATCATAGGTGACTCGGTTATCGCTATATTCTCACTACGCTTTTCCGCCTTGAGGCGAGCTTTAATTAAATCTGAAAAAATACAATCAACTTATAAACAAAAAAATGTACTCATATAAATAATAAAATACCTTTTTTTGAAAACCGCGTTAATTTGATAGCATTGTTAATTAATTGTTGTGGTGTGATAATCGTATGAAGGTCTTCACAAAAACTTCGCATTCGTTCCAACGAAATGGGTTGTTTGAGCTGTTTTTCATAAAGCTGAGCCAGTACCAATGCCACACGATACAAAAACTTTTCACCCTCCACTAGATAACAATCAACGATGCGAACACAAAAGTGTAATGGCAGGCATGCAAAAATCCCTGTAAAAACAAATTTAAGTATTGAGGATAGAAAGTTATATAAAAAGAGCAAAACTACACCGTCATGTTGCAAGCAAAAAAATGAATCTTATTGCAGATAAAAACTTACAAGTGACATCACTGCCATGACACTTACATTGAATCCAATCGACAAATGCCGCGTCTAAATGGTTGTTTTTGAGCTTCTCTCTAACATTGGAACCAAACTTATTTCGTTTAATTATTCCAAATTTGTTGGTGAGTTTGACTAAGATAAAAGCATCACGTGATTTATCTATACGATTTATGCTTATGTAGCGTGATTCCCGCGATGTCAGCTGCCAAATATAGAAGGAAATAAATGAAAGCAAACTAGAAAAACTGTTGGATGACATACCAGAGCCACTACGCTACGGTAAACGTCTGCGGGACTGTTGAAGTGAAGAAACAGTGACACGAGCGGGTATAAGAGAGGAGCAAACGTCATCTGAGGATAAGCTGCAGTGAAGATGGTATAGCAAAAGTAAATGTTTAGATAGTAGAATGGAAAAGCAAGAATAAGAGGTTACATTGAGATAGATTCCAGAGAATGGTTGCCACGCATCGACGAGCTTTGGAGTTGAGTGCAAAGAAGCGAGCATTGGTAGGGTCCACGAACACCGGTAGCTTGTTGACGGTCAAGTTGTCAAACTGATTGTCAAAGTCTTCGGCAGTAGCAGTCCGGTTGTTTCGCAGTGCCATTCCGAGCCAGAGTGTTCGTCGCACTGGGTCGTCCAGTCCAATCGAGGTGGTCCTCATCCATGTCTTCAGCTGAGTCTGTGGGATGGCAGCGATCGATGCGATCGATGAAAGCTTCGACAATACATTGGTTGACGTTGCACCACTTGGTTCCAATTCTAATCCATCCACAACGGCAAGATTATCCGAAATCATCTCTTATATTTGCGAATACAGATTAAGTAACTCCACAATGAGTATTTAAACAGGTGCCATAAAAATATAAACGCCCATAGTAGGGACAATAATGTCGAGATTAAATCACTATCTTGGAGTGTATGACAATGTTTAATGCATTGTCTTGCAATGAGAATTAGTGGCAATGGGTTTTATGACTCGAAATCAGTCTCAGTGAGGAGTAACATTGGCAAAGCAGAATACTGACAAATAATTGAAGTGGAGATCGAGTTGGCGCTTGTCGCGCAATAAGTGGACTTGGTTCAGGTTCACCGCGTGCGAAACGGTCCGGTGAGAGTGGTGGCCGAGGAACCTAGCCTGGGGGCCAAAGCATAGTGACAATCACAAGTGACATCCACCACTCGGGACCCATGCAGCATGGTCATGGCTGAGGTGGTGATTGGAGAAATGTGATCAGTGCATTGTTTGCACTTGCACCAACTGTCAGCTGTAGGCAGACAAGAGGCACGCAGGGGAAACCGCAACCAGTGCTTCACCGAGTGCCTCACTGCCACACTCACTGGTCACTGGTGTTACAGTGGTGTGCACACTTGCCGTCCTATGCCACCATGCCTTTCACTCAGTCCACTCTCCAATACCCATCACGCCAAAGCCGAGACACTGGGAGTGTGCAACGCGCTATTCTAATATTGCTTTGCTCTCTCCTCTCCTCTCCTAGGCAAACTTAAGCTTGGCCAAGTCTGGCAATTGGCAAGTCGACAAACAGAGACGGCGCAAGGCGAGTTGATCAGCTTGCAAGCTCATTGCATGGCTGTATGGAGCACCCTCTACTCCAACTGGTGCTCTCCATGGAGTTTGCTCGAGAAGGAACCCTCTACAGTTTGGCATGCTTAACTCTTGGCATTTTCAGGGCACTCCAGTGCAGGCTTCGTTTTAAAGCAGCAATGGCGACATTTAAAGATGGTACGGTAGGGACGAGTCGACGCGTTGCCGTTTGGCGCCAATTCTCTACTAGTCATACTGAACGCTTCCTAGCTGCACTAGGCATCCCCTGATCTAAATGCCAAGTCACATATCAGCGAATCAGATTACAAGTGCCAATTAACTGCCGCGAGAAATAGCTGAACATAAATTGTTTATTGTACTATTCAGATGCTGTCATATAAACTGATATGGAAGTCAAGTGATCATGTACCAATGTCGATTATTATCAAGAAAAAAAGAGTCTTGGACTCTACTTGAAATCAACCCATGATGGCATCCATTAAGACCAATTTTCGTCAATAATGGCATAAACTATGCTGTATTTATTAAAAGGCAAATATCAATGCCACGTGAAATGAACAGTTAAATGTTTTATAGTGCGGCTATGATTGTCTAATTTCGATCTTAAATCTCTTTAATTCTTAAATGTATTTTCTGAATGGTATTTTGATCTAGAAGAGTACGAAAGTGAACGCTCTCCGAATAAACTCCGTTTTGTTAACCGACAGAACGTAGATGTATATATATAAGTACGTTATTAATTTGGTGGTAAATACAAATCAATTGGAATTGCAATTAAACCGTGCTCGAGTTTAGCGTGTCCTTGATCTGGATTGCTGCACTATAGGTGACTAATGACTAAATTGACACACCATCAATTTTTCCATGCACATAATATATACCACATTAAATTTAATTCAACCTTATTTTTATATTTCCAAAACTTTTGAATTTTAAATAAACTGCATTTTCAAAAAATGCTGTAATTCAATTATTGAGTGTTTTGTTTGGTAAAATTACTTCTGTTTTACTGTTTGAACTAGGTGAATAGGCAGAGCAGTGAATGAGGAGACCGCCTGTTGTATGTACAGGAATATTACAATTTTTTGCAATTTAACTTGTGGGAAGAAGTGTCGCCGATGCCGATATGAAGAAAGGAGAGGAGACTCGCGTGCACAGACAGAGCTACCGACACTGGGTTGAACGGGCAGTGAGAAGGACTGTGCCATCACGCGTTACACAATTCTTTGCTAGGATGTGCTCGAATCTATGGCAGTGGCATGGCAGCTGCCCGAAGTGCTGCCCACCATCTCTCTTGCACTAGGCTCCACTTTTGCCACTCACTGGGGATTGAAACACTTACACGGTGCAGTGAACCAGCATGAGCGCGAGTACACCTCCACATTTCCCCAGTTTTTCCCGCGAGTTCGTCTGGCTGCTACCGTTGTTGGGAAAATGTGGAGGTGTACTGATGGTGGTGCACTGCACCGTGTAAGTGTTGCCATCCCCACTATGGCGGGAGTGTTGGTGTGCCTCAGCCAGCAGCGGTGTGCCCAAGTATATTCGCTATATCACACACGCGCCAGATCGCCCAACACAAGGGGAGAGGGAGACACGCACTTCTGCCGTGGTGTACCAGTGAACCACACTTGGGATAGCCGCTAGCCTCCATACAGCATTGTCTTCGTCTATATCAGACCAGTGGGACCCGTGGATTATCAACGTTCACACACACACACACGCACACACACTTTGAGTAGAGTCAGTGCCATTTCGACCGGGATACCCAAACAAACCTATCAGCAGCACAGGGAAGCTCTTCTCGGTGTATGCAGTAAGTACTATGTGCAAGCAACTACCTTGCCTGCCGTCGTATTCGTTCAATTTTTGTGCTAACCTCACGACGCTACTGATCTACATAGCGTGAGAGAGCGACTAGGCGACGGCGGTCTTTTCTAAACCTGCTTTCCTGCTTCAAGCAGCGAGTTCGACTGTCAATACACCACGTGTTGTCGGCGGTTGTTGCCAATGCGCGGATAACTTTGACTTTGTGCTTGTCCGTTTAGTTTCCTCCTGCTTACTCTTATACATCTATCTACGTGTACACATTGGTGCACTTCAATAAGTCTAGAACTTGCTCTTCACTTTATCACAGTAATCATATTACATTGGATAAGGGTCAAACGAAGAACGACAAATTTCACATCTGCATCGAGCCAGAAGCAGACTTGCATAAGTGATTATCACCGGAGAGTGGTATCGCACTGCATAGCTTGATCTGGTGGCTGCTTCGAGTGGGCTAGGCCGATTGGCAGACGCCATTCTGTCACCTGACCCTACTGATGAGCTGAACACTAATCTCGTGTGCGCCGCCGCGACACCACCCAGCAACCATCTTCATTACTTGTCTAACCACCGTTTGCGGGTTTGTTTCAGAAAAGCTTTCACTGGTGGCAACTAGTTGAATACAAGTTTCACCAAAATGGGCGATTCAAAAGCAGATTCAGCAGGCTATTCGCAAGTGCCCCAACAGAACCAGGAAGTCGAGATGACTTCCACAAACCCGAAAAGTGACGACCCGGCACCGGGGGCTTCCAACGATGATGTGATTTGCTTGAAGCCCAAGATGAGTCTGCTCAATGGCATCACTGTTATTGTGGGCAGTATTATCGGTTCAGGCATCTTTGTGTCACCTAAGGGAGTGTTGGAGAATACCGGCAGTGTTGGCTTATCACTGTCGGTGTGGATCATTAGTGGTCTATTCTCCACTGTAGGCGCGGTAAGTGAGTCCAGCATTAACCACCAGAAGTGCTACTACTTCCTCTCGTCATTGTTAGTACTGTTACGCTGAACTGGGCTGCATGATGACGAAAACTGGCGCTGACTATGCTTACATCATGGAATCGTTTGGTCCATTTGTGGCATTTCTTCGTCTTTGGATTGAATGTAAGTGCGAGAAGCGTTAGTTATGTTTTTTTATATGCCAATTACTCTCTATCCTACCCTGAGGCAGGCATGATCGTTCGACCGTGCTCGCAAGCTATCGTGGCGTTGACATTTTCGTTCTACGTGCTGCGACCTATCTTTCCTGATTGCGACCCCCCAGCAATGGCAGTGCGCTATCTTGCTTGCATCTGCATCGGTAAGTAGTGGTGCCATGTGAAGTATGTTCCAGTCATGGATCTGATTGCATTGCTCGCTGCATGGCTACAGCTAAGGGTTCGCTTGAGCGTTGTCACTCTGAACTTTAATCACTTCAGGTTCGGTGACACTGGTCGATGTGTAATTCGATGAGCGTGATAAAGGGCAATGCCGACACTGATAGCGGCACTGAGTTGTTCTTCAATCAATCTTTCGATGCAGTCTGCTTGATTCTATTCGCATCAATCAAGCAACACTGGCTCGGCGCCATGTTCAAGAAATTAAAGTGACAGGAGAAATTAGATTGAAATGGTCATGGCAAGTGAGTTGTGCCGGATGTCACATCAATGCGAAGATGGGTGCCGCACACTGCTGTTGTGTGCTGTCTGGCACACTTGTTGGCATCATTGTTTGAGGCACTACTCGGTGACAGTGGTGTGCATTGTTCGAGCAGTGCCTGGGGTGTCTCACAATGGCCACTTTGTTGGCGAGACGATCTGTCCCACCCTGGTCGAGTGGCCGCGACACCCTCGCCACACTGCCAATTACTGCTGGCCATTGACGCTCAGGGTACGCCTTGTCGGTGCCTTCAGCACAATTAACCTTGGCGCCAACCTATGAAGGCACTGATGCATACTTTGTTTACTCACACTAGTCTCCCTAGACGCGTGAGTCTTGCTCGTAATGTACTTGTGGTGTTGCATCACTTCTTGCGAGCAGTCACCCGACTGCTTTACCAGGAATTTATCCCTATTTATAGATCAACTGATGTAATCAGTTTTCAGTGTTGCTTCACGGAATTAGCTACTGTTTTGGCCAACAAACGTAATTCGTTTCCTGTTGTTGTAGCATTAATAAATAATAACGCCAAGTGGGGCTATTAATCTGCCTAGCGCATCTGGGTGTCAGTAGAAGATAGAACAGTAGAGAATGTGAACAATGTAGCAGGTGCTGACCAACAGGCCCAGCGCTCCACCAACGCACCCTGCTCATGCCTGGGGCTCAGCTCGTCAACTCGACAAGCGAGCGATCCACTTGTCGGCGCTAGCACATTTTGATTGGTTGACAGCTCCCATTATCGATAGCCTCATGGGCTGCTGACAAACCGCTTGTCAGGTAAATGCAAACATCATCCGTTCAAATGCTTGCTACTATATTGAGAAGCTACAAGGTAGTAATAAGGTAGAATGCTAAATAGCTGAACTCAAGGTGAAAGCTGTTTGAGTCATCCTAGATGAGACGATAATCAGAAAATGACACTGGCTCGTACTATTCACTTGATAAGGCTTGCCTCTAGCTAACTGGGTAGCCCAGTGCCATCTCTGCCCATCTGAACGATTGATGATATCTTCGAGCGGACGTCCTTGCACCTACATTACTGTTCAGTCAGGAGCTGGCACGCGAACAGTACTAGTAATACGATTACTAGTGGGCGCCTTGTCTCAAGCGACCACCGATTTGTTTTGACTGGATAAACCAACAGTAGGGGCACAGTGCGCAGCACATGATCGGGTTCGAACGTCCGACCGAGTGTGACCATCAATGCATTATGCATAGCATCTCTACTCAGCTGACAATGGGTGGCGCTGCGATTGCTTGAGTCGGGTAGCCTTGCGTTTCCTGCAAGGATCATCATGAGACGGCACGTTGGTCTGGTGGGAATGGCGGCACATAGTGGCACGGTAGTAGCACCCGCCGCCGACGCGTTGTGCTTCGGTGTCGCCACCAGGCCAAGAATGTGCAACCAGTGCGCTCGCTCGGTGCACACTCGTGCACACTAATTCTAACCGCGACATCACTTGCCTGTCTGGCTAGTATCGTCGCTAGCCGGCATCTGTGCAAAACCGCGTGGTGGACTTTCTCGCATCAGTCACTTCTGTGCCGGTGTCCGCTTTGAATCTATTCGAGCCGAACTTTGACAAAAACATTTCAATTGGTCATATTCGCTCGATTAAGTTTCATAAGCCAGAGATTAGCTTACGCTATCGCGCCCGCGCAACCAGCATGATATTCAATATTGGCCTCTGGTAGACTGGTGTGCTCAAGCTCATCGTATCTAGTGCCTCTACTGTGGCTGGTTTTTTGTCTGGTGGCCTGACTGGCGGCGTGTCAACACTCTCAGTGTTCGAACTGTGCGCCCACCGAACTGGGCTGTCATTTGCTACCAACTTCTCATCACTATCGGATCTATCTAGTTCTACCTGACTTAATTTCATCTTCTTCCAAATTCATTCACGATGGGTTCAAAGAAAAGAAAGGAAGAGATGGAATCCAGTGGTCCTGTCGATAATGATGCCATCTGTCTGAAACCACAGATGAACCTGATGAATGGCATCAATGTGATCGTGGGTTGCATGATTGGCTCCGGCATCTTTATTTCACCTAAAGGTGTCATCAATGGTACCGGTAGCGTGGGCCTTTCACTGGTCGTATGGGTTCTCAGTGGCATCTTCTCTTTGATTGGTTCCTACTGTTATGCCGAATTGGGCACGATGATCACCAAAAGTGGTGCCGACTATACCTACATCATGGAGTGCTTTGGACCATTTGTAGCCTTTCTTCGACTTTGGATCGAATGTAATTATTGTGGGATAAGCCCAACACGACCAGTTGAGTCCACTTCTGATTCCGAGTTGACGGACAAACTGATTTGGCTTAAGGGCCAGCGTGATGGGCATTGTGGAACTAGTTTGACCAATTATTTACTCCACAAGGCATGATTGTTCGTCCGTGTAACACCGCCATCATAGCTTTAGCGTTCTCCTTCTACACTCTACGTCCTTTCTATCCTGACTGCGACCCTCCAGGCGATGCAATCAGACTCTTGGCTATTATTTGCATTTGTATGTTTTTTGGCTAAGAGATAATGAGAGATAATTTGGTTTCAAATTACAAGTAACAATAATATTTGTTTAACTCAACAAGGTTTGCTGACTTTCGTTAACTGCTGGGACGTCAAATGGTCCACCAGAGTACAGGATTTTTTTACCTATGGTAAATTGTTGGCATTGGTAACAATTATCATTACCGGTATCGTACAACTCTCCTATGGTAAGTTGTTTGTTCTAACTCAAACTTTTGAAAGTTAAATTATTTTTACGTCACTAGGACACACCGAGCATTTCACTTTTGAGCAAGATCCTCTGATCGAAAAAGTGGATATTACTACAATAGCGTTGTCGTTTTACTCTGGTTTATTTGCCTACAACGGATGGTAATACCATACAGTTTTAGATTTGCAAATTAATTTATGTTTTTACAGGAACTATCTTAACTTTGTCATCGAGGAACTGAAAGATCCTCATAAGTAAGTATTAATGAATTATAACTATGGAAGACAATCATGATGCCAATGACTGTTGACTTTGCACCAGAAATCTGCCACTTGCCATTTTCATCTCGTGCTCTCTGGTGACAGTTGTCTACACCCTAACTATCATCGCATTTCACTCAACCCTTAGCGTGTCGGAAGTGTTATCCGCAGAAGCAGTAGCAGTGGTAAGTAGACTTGAAAATATTTGAATCAAGTTCTACACTACTCACACTTGTTTGTCATTCTAGACATTCGCCGAGCGTCTCTATGGTTGGATGGCTTGGATCGTACCAGTTTTTGTGGCTCTATCAACTTTTGGTGGCGTAAATGGAATCTTGTTCACTTCATCCAGGTGAGTTAAATGGGATTATGTAACTAATGTCAAAGCGGTAACATATCGCCACCATGTCAATGTAGATTGTTTTATGCTGGTGCTGAGCAAAAACAAATGCCAGAGATATTAGCCATGATTCAGGTGAATCACCTGACGCCAACACCAGCTGTTATTGCCATGTGTCTCCTTTCGCTGATCTATCTCGCCTCAAACGATATCTACGCATTGATCAACTATGTTGGTTTTGCCACTTGGCTTGCTATTGGTCTCGGTGTGGCTTGTCTGCCCTACTTGCGCTGGAAGAGACCAGAACTTCCGCGACCCATTAAGGTCAACCTCATCTGGCCTACCATCTACATTCTGGCATCTATTTTCATCACCATCGTTCCGATGTTAGCTGATCCCAAAGGAACTGGCATGGGCATTCTCATCATTCTTACTGGTGTCCCAGTTTACTGGGTTTTCATTGCTTGGAAGAACAAGCCACAGTTTGTGCAGTCATTTTTCAGTAAGTTATTCCTTATCGAAACTCTTGGTCAATTATTCTCTCATTTTTTGAATTATGCAGACAACATGACTTTATTGCTTCAGAAACTACTTGTGGTAGTGCCATCGGAAAAGTCGGCAAAGCTGTAATTGCCCTCAAGTCATTGCCACCTTATAGTGAAGTTTGGCTAACTTGGCGCCCTCTATTCCTCTTTCGCTTTTGTTGCTTCTCACTTTGCCTTTTTTACCGTTATTTTTCATTTGTTTTATATCATTCTTTTTATTTTATTTTTTTCTTATTAACTACCAAATTTAATTAAGATATTTATTTTTTACGGATTCAAAGTATACAAAGCAAAATAAAACAGAAAAAGTAACCCGAAACCCTTCTAAGCTAAACACGTAATTACTCATTCTTTTTTAAATTTCCTTTTTCCTTATATTTTTTCCTTTACTAATGTATAGATTTTTTTGTTAACCAAGAAAACTATTATTTTATAATTTATATATTTTCTTTTATTCGACGCATTGTGAGCACAGTCCTTTCTCGCAACATTTATTTTTTTGTATATTTTAATTTTGGATTTTGATATCCATTTACATATTATATATTCTTTAATAACAATGAATTAGATTAATGTATTTTTAATTCTTTTTTAATAGAATAATTTTCTTATTTTTGTTACGTTTTTTTGTTATTATTGTTGATGTTGAAGCAGCTTGGCGCGATGGCGTGACTTTCGCTCTCTTTCTCTCTCTCTCTAGCATTCTCTTCAATTATTCTTTTCTCGCATACTTTGCGTGCTCTTTTTGTTGTTGATTTTTGGATAATATCATTGTGATTGACATGAGAAGCATTGTGGATAGGCTCATCTAGTTGCTACGATACGGATAGTCTTCTATCATATTCCTTATTTGTTGTCTTTCCCCGTCACCCTTGTGGTAACATTTTTCTTAACATTTTCATGTAACCCTTATCAGTGAGTACTCATGTGCATTGACATTGCATCAACATTACTAATTATGAAATAATAATAATAATAAATACATTTAATAAAATCCAGTCAATAAATGTTGCAAAAACACGTTTTAACAGTATATGTATGGTATGTAAATGTGTGTTTGTTGACAATGTGAAAGCCGTTCTATATTTTTCAAAATGCTCAATTATGCCCCCAAAAAAACTTGCTGTTTCCATGTTGTGTTTCCAGAAAAAAGCAAAAAAATTATGGCAAAATAATACAATAAATATGTTTTAAAATGCTATATACAAATGGTTATTATGGACAAATTTTATCGTGAAAGAAATTGTCGTGAAACTGCATAGTTGAGTTGAGTATCTCCATCCACACTATATGAATGCCTTTGAAGATGCTAGAAATGTGAAAGACTTGTTAGCTCTTTCTTTTTGAATGATCAACTTTGCAAACATATTTTACAACCAATACTCTAATAATATTTATTACGAGAGAAACATCATAAACCAGTGTTAACAAGTTTAACGTTGCTAGGTTGCCACCTGCTAAATTGAGCTGTTATTGCATCCCTTACTCAAGTTACTCCCAACTCGACCAATTATAATGAGAAAATATAGAAATCAAACATCCGCTCTGACAATGTTGTGCTACAACAAAAATTGATATTCAACTATGGTGTTTGTTTCATATTTTGCAAGATTAAATTGTAACACTTACTTATTTGGAAAAGGAGGTAGTTTACATCCGTCCAAAACAAAGTAGTTAATTCGATGACCTATTAAAATGGTTGTATTTACTTAGATTGTAGAAAGTGGATGAAACAAAATTACCTTGAAAGCCACGGATAGCTTCGGTGAGCACTTGAACGTTTCGAATATTCTTGCAAAAAGCTACAGTTTCGATGAGGTCCGGGTGGATTGGTTCTTCTTCTATCATCTCCACAGTTGGAGTAGCATTGGCAGTCAATTCAGGCATATCGCCACTTCCTTCGAACATTTCCGCCCTCTTGTCTAGTTCTGCACAATCACACCAGATTTTATCACTGCTTTCAAGCACAAAATAAAAGTGAAAGGGAGATGCCTACCTAAACAATCACACGGATGGATATAGTGCTGCTGGGGACATTTGTAATCGTAGACCATATTAGTGTCGTCGTGTTTCATTTGCCTTTGACTGTGGTGATTCATCTGGACAGTGTAAAGCTCTGATTGGTGCTCATCCACTAAGTAGCGAGCCTGGGCAGTGGAGTTGGAGGGTAGCTCGTCGGAAGTGGTCACCTGGTATGGAAGACTGGTAGTGGTGGGTGATGTGGGTGACTCGAGCCCCATTCGGTGCTGCCCATCACTGCTCGGTGGGTCGTGCTTCACTGGGCTCGCGTGTTCATGCTTGGTGCCTCGGGTGGCAGAGATGGCAGGGGTAGCAGGCGAGCTGACCACCACACCGGCATGCTCCAAGCATAGTCCTACACACAACAGTGACACTGCCCACCACTGATGCAAGCGGCACATGGTGACTGACTGCCAACTCCGTGCACTTTATTTGTAGAAACCAATTTTAATGTAACTTCTAGGAATGGCAACCCACGGTTTGCAGTGACAAGCTGAGCCACAAATAAGACGATGAACTTGTGAATGAAGGCACTTGCTGGAGGTCGCGCTTACTGCCTGATTCCATTCGATTCACTTTCAAAGCTATATTTAGAGGCAATTCTAATTGAACTTAATATGGATTAACACATACCCGTTTCTATGCACTGATATGTCGATTCACAAGTACAGTTTGTGTTTATGCCAATTGCTGAGTTGCCTACCAACAGACCTTTCTAGACAATGCTTGCACGGCATGTGTATATAGATTGTAGCATTAAAAATTAACTTTTCATAATCAATGGCAATAATACGAACTAAGTTCGGTGATGTTTTTGATGCACTACAGACACACAATGTAACACAATGGCAAATTATATGCTATAATCACAATTAGTGACAGAGTATAGACTGGATAGCAACTAGTGGCAGACTTTGTCATCACTCGACACAAGGTATTCTTGGGACTACACATACACACACAGCACAGTTTAGCAGACTAATCTTGTGACTGATGACGATTTGTTTGTTAGAGGCTAGCCGTATTGTTTCTATAAAGTCAGTGTGGTGAGCAACAGTAGTGGCACGGAACGAAGAAATTAATTATGAATTCACATCTTGAATGGGGACAATACAGTGAAGGGACAATGTAGAGGCGATGCTTGACGCTGATGGGTGACCTCGAGTCAAGCTGACAATGCGGCTCGGTAGGGCGTTGCAGAAGTGACCAGCAGAGTGGTGCGAGAGCGGGCGATGGCCAAACCAACGGTCCACCTGAGGGCAAAAAGTAGCCATGCGGCTAAAGTCTACACCTTGCTTTTGGAGAGCACGAACAGGCCTAGACAACCTGACACAAACAACGAAGGTAACGCTTGATCGGCTAAGCCACCAAACAAACACGAAACCACTACCTCGACTGGCGCGGTGATGGAAGCTGGCTTCCTACAGCGGTGACGACCAAGAATCGCGGCACCTTCTTTGTGACTATTCGCAGCACAGGTGTTTGCAGCAACTCACCGCGACAGAGACAGGCACAGCAGCGGTGACAATGCGGGTGGTGGACTTGCGGGCAGCACAACGATGATGCCACCTGCAGGCCAACAAGCCTTGCGCGGCGATACCTCACTGCTTCACTGCTTCACTGACACACACACTGACCGTACCGACCGTGCCGCTCGCTCCTTCGAACCTTGGTAAGGGCCACCAGGTGAGTTGAGCTTGGTCACTGCAACTTGGCACAGGCGACGCAAGCTATGTGAGTGACGATGTCACACTTGCTGGCACATTGTTAGATAGCTTTGACCGAGCCATGAGAAATCAATCTGGCTCGAGTCATGCGTGAAGAGTCAATCAAAAGGCGCGGCTTGCGAGACTCGATGCCGACTCTACACTACTGTATCGAGCCACAATGGCTCTGCCTGATTGCGCTAGCTGACAAGAGCCAAATGCCCAGACTTGTTACCACACTTGTCGATACTACTGCCACTCAGCGTACTACACATCTAAGTGCTTAATCACTTCATGATTCAATGTCATCAACATCGTCGCTTCACTTCCGGCTTCCTCTCGCATCGACATTAAAGGATATGGTTCATATCACGCTAGTTAGCCTAGTACAATATGTTAGTTTACTCATTTAATCATATAAAATAAATTACCAGCAAATTTTATTCTGTATATATATATAATTATATTTTTGGGCATTTCTATCACTCTTATTAAAACTGAACAGAATAAAAACACTTTAAATTGAAATTATTTTTATTGCTTAATGTGTCAAAATTTAAAATTTATTTAAGTATACATAAATAAATACAACATACCAAATATAGTTGATTAAAATATTTAAATTATAATAAATTATATTAATTTCCAATTGATAACCGCGCTTACATATGAAAAAATTCAAATACAAACAATCGATAGTACTATCGATAGTGACTATTAGATCAGCTGATGTGAGAAACTCTTGAAGAGAGAAGGCCTTCACCACTGAGAAGTGGCCAAGATGGGCATCTGGGCGGATTTCGACACCTCTAAGCTTGACTCGTTCTGGGATGTGATTGCGCTCAGTCATAATCCGATCGATACCTTTGTGGGTAAGTTGTTCACTTGCTTCTTCATTGTCAAAACAATGGTTTGTTTACATTCCCAATGATTTTACTAGAGATGTGGTATCACGTCTTTCTCTGGTCGCTCTTCTCCTCGGTCATCATTCATATCATCGCTTCCGCAGTGGCATTCACTTCATTGCGCCGTCACAAGATTGCCCGATACGGACCATTATTGATACTCTTATCCTCGGTGGTTACACCTCTTTTTTCTTACTCAATTACATCAGCTGTGATCGCCTGTGTCTACCGGGCAGCTAGTTTTGTTATGTACCCCATTTATGCCATGTTTTGGGGTTGTGGACTCACGTTAACTACTTCATTGTTTTCATTTAGTCGAGTTCTGGCCACTCTATGAGAGACATATTTTTGTTTTTTTAGAATTTTATTGTATTTTAATTTTATAGAATTTTATATTTTTGATAAATTTTCTTATTTGTATTAAACGTCATATTACATGTAAATATAATAAAATTACAATTTAGGTAAAAAATTGTGATGTGGCAAAATTAATTCACAAATTCTTTTGCAAAACTTAACCTTGTCTACCAAAATTTAAAATATTTTATCTGTTTATTGAAAGAATAGGTGTATCTCATTCTACTAGTGAAAGAGCTCCGAGTATTCACCTCTAAGTACTCTATGACATTCTGCTCCAGAGAGGCAGCATTTTTGCTTCTGTTTTTAAGTTTTTTCAAGTTTCTGGATCATTCCAAACTTCCGGGCCGATTCTGAGATCTGGATTGTTCTAAGTTTCAGGAAAAATTAAATTTTGGATTGTTACAAAACCTTATTTTAAATTTTAAAGCGCCATCTATAGTTGAAAATAAGAGTTAATACCACCATTTCTACAGACAACACTCAAGAAACAGCCAAAAATGTTCTCTCTAGTGGCCTTTTTTCGAGATGTGGCCAGAGGTAACGCGGAAACCTTTTCTTGAGCAGGTCGATTGTTGAGTGTTGGTTGTACCTTTGGGTTAGGCTGTGTCTGTCATAGTGACCAGGACCCTTGAACAGGCTAATTGTTGAGTGTTTCCTGTATTAGATTACAGTGACCATTACATGCGTTTTTGTAATATCGCGTGAGTTTGAGGATTTACTATATTTAAATAACTTCATTTTTATTTCTAGTGTAAGATACTTAAGTCTAGTAAGTTGTTTCATAAAATTAAAAATATTATTATAACCCAATGACTGTTGGGGTACATATTTGTGCACATTTTAATAGTTTACAATGTTCTATTAAACAAAAGCTTTTTTATGAATTTTATAAAATTTTATATTTTTACGCAAAGATAAACATGAAAGACTTTGTTTGAAATTCAAACTTTGAATTGACGTGTAAATGCAGTAATAACACTCTCTGTGAAGGGCGCCATATAAAGTCCTCGCCGACTGCCGTGTGTTTGTGTGTAGTAGAGGTTAAAAGTATGAGCAGTGGAGTGGTGTCTGTCTCTTGCCATTTGTCTGATCCGCGTTGTTGACCTACAAGTTTTTCAGCAAAGATGTCAAAGCTCGTTGCCAAGATTCCTCTCTTGATTGAAGGTATTTTGTAGGATTTTTTAAAAATTGGTTGTTTTTAAGTATTTTTTCACTGTTTTTAATCCAAAAAACCAACAGCTTCAAAGCCCAAACTTCGAGAATTCAACCGGTTCGCCAAGGTAGAACTCTACCCACCAACGCCGGCTGAGTTGCCTCAAGTTTTCAGTGGCTTTGCAAAACTAGCTCGCGGTGCCAAGGCGGGCAATTGGAAGACAGTGACTATGAAACAGGCCTTGATCAACACATGCATCACTGTGGAGGTTCTCTGTTGGTTCTTCGTTGGCGAAGTCATCGGCAAGCGCAACCTGATTGGCTATGATGTCTAAATCGGAGTACTCTGCAATTGTCTAGTGTATAGCAAGTGTATGTCTAATTGATAATTAATTATTAAAAACTTTTTATTTCAAGATTAAACTAATGTTTTTTCGTTGTTATTCATGTTTTTCTACATTTTTTCAAGTGAACTTATTTTCTGATTAATTTTTCACTTGATTAAACAAATGTTTAAATTGGAAAATTAATTAGAAATCAATGGATTGCAGCCACATTTACATTTAAAATTGCTTTTGTATTTACATCAATCTTCATTAATTTAGCTTTACTACTATCTTCAAATCATATAACACACTTTAATTTTTAATTATTCAATTTTTTAAAACTGTTTTAGTATAACTTGAGTGGAATTTAACTCTTTCGATCCCAAGGATTATCAGTAAAAGATAAGCCTTATACCGCTAATTGAATGAGCGGGACACATACGTCCCGATAGCGCCTTCAGGAGCGAAAGGGTTAAACAAGGAAATGCCAAACGAAAAAGATATTTTTAATTGAACATTAGATCATTGTAACTTTATAAACCTTAGACCATATCCATATATCCTAACTAACCATGCAGTTTGTTTTTATTTTCTCTGATATTTTTTGAGGCTATTTTTCTATGAAACCTCGGCATGGTTTCAACTTTTAATTAGAATGGATCGCTGACTGTTGCTTACCAAACTCATTGGTTTCTGTATTTAAGAACCAAATTGCTGGGTTATATGTATCGGATGAGACGGAAGTGTTGATTGATTCAAGTGTTGAACCTCATTATTGGAATCAGAGTTATTACTGATTTTTACTTAGGTTAAGATTATATAACAACGTTTTCATCGATGTATCTGACATCTGACATTTTTTAAACAGTACTAGTATGATTTAGAGTAGAATTCATATCTTTTGCAAGGCTTTATAATTAGATTGAAGCAAATAAAATTTAAAACTGGATCACTGTTGCTTACTCATTGGTTTCTGTGCTTTAATCAGAACAAAAATGAAAGTGTTATTAGGAAGCATCTGGACTGGATATGACCACCAAGTGTTTATTGGTTGGAGTGTTGAACCTCGCCGCTATAGGAACAGAGTTATTGCTATTGGCTATAGCAGTGGGGTGGTGGACTAAATAGCGTGGATCGAGTGCGACAAACTTGGCTGGCGCGTCATTCCTGTGCTCCACAGGCTGGGAGGTTGTCTCCCTCTCCTGACTACCGCTTGCAGTGGAGCATCTCTTGGCGCGCACTGGCTGTGGCTTAATGGCACGCGCCAACCAGCCAGAGCCACTTGGCGCCAGTCGGGCCTTCGCTGGCACCCGAGCACCATCGCAAGGCCAGTGAAAGTGCGTTCTCACCTAGGAGAGCTCTCGGGTTCCAACGCTAGCCATGGCTTTTGCCATCTACCTTCACCGCGACACCTTCCAGCCAGAGGCTCCCCAGATCTTGGACAAAGGTGTGCACGACCCGAACGTGCTCTTCACCTTCGTCGACTTTATTCCTTCAGTGATCAAACGACCCACCACCGTGATTCCTCAATCTGAAGTTGAGTATCATTCCTTTAGGTAAGTTTCGTATTTTTTCCAATGCTGCCAAAAATGTGATGACACTTGCAAAGTGCAAAGAAAATAGTTCTGAAATCAATTTGAAACACAGTCGACACTGAGACTAAACTATTTTTTTGATATGACAAAGATGTTTTGTTATGTTGTATATATTACAATATTCAAGGATAGATATTGTTGTAAAAAGATGCGGTGACACTGCCTACCAAAAATGATTTAGCTTGCAGTATTCGCTTGGAAGACTTGGACATGTAAGAAAATAGATGAAAAATGGCCTTGTCCGATGACTCTGGCGATGGTAGGTGCAGATTGCAGAAGCGACATGTTTCGCCTCTCTGCTTTACTGGTACTTCCCATTAATAATCTTGCTTGCCTTAGCCACTGTTCTAGTTTGAAGTTTTAATGATAAATCATTTATCACAATGAAATGAGCTGCTTGATTGGAGGGGATGTTACTTTAGTTCCACTGCCACCAATCTTCTGTCATCCGGTTCCTTTTTGATGTGTCCACTATGAATTTTCAACTATGGAGCATAGAGGCACTTTTTGGTCATTAATTTGCTTTTATATACCTTTTGACGATACTTATGACATTAATTGCATGGCTATCTGGTTAGACCTGCAATTTGGTGCGCGTCTACTTGGGCAATACACGCGCTCGGGTTATTTGTTGTGCCAGAGTGGTGGACCAGCGGATCTAATATTGCTGGGACCAGTTTTCGGTAGCAAATATTAGTTCTCGCATGTGTGTTTAATAATTGATCACTTACTGGAGTGAGCTAGCAAGCGTGGTGGTGTGCCACTTGATTGGTCCTCCGATTGCCCTCGACGCGTCCCAACCTTTTTGTCAGACTAGATTTGTTGTTGTGTAAATTTATTAATTGTGTTCAATTGTTTGTTTGCCCACCCTGCTGGGTGATTCATCCTAGTCTCTCTTCTGGTAATGAATTTGCCAGTTTCTGCGAGACAATTCATTACCCTCGAAGGGCACGGACGCGCAATGTCAGCACTGGTAGCTTGGTGATGAGGGCTAGGGGTGGGGTCGCGACTTGCAATGTGCCTCTACTGCACCCTTCATACGTGCTCGTGTGATTGGCACGCCGAGCCCGTGATCGCTCTAGTGTCATTTGCTTCTTTTTTGCCACATTTCTCCATGACAGCACCATGATTCAAGTGGCCAACGAGTGGCTCCAAAAACACGGCCACCACTGGCAAGTGGTCAACTGTGAAACGGTGATCATCCTCTACAAGTACAACGATACCAACAACTACTATGAACTCAAGCCTAACGATTGCTGCTTTTACATCTATGGCTCCGAGAAGAACAATGTGCTCAAAGCACTTCGGTAATGCTATTGGGCAATTTTTTCCTATTTCATCTATTCATTTATGCTTAGAATTTGGATTCGAAAACGAGCGGGGAGTGATGAAAAACCCATACATCAAGTATTGAGGTAGATAATGAAAGCGGTTTGGAATTGAAATTATAACAATTTTTTGCTTATAAACTTAGTTTTAAAACTTTGGTTCCAGAATATAAGAAAACTTCTTTGGAATCACGGTTTGAAAACTTAGATGAATTGATAGATCGTTTTAACGATGAGATGCAAACGAAAGGATTGGGTGGCAAGATTATTACAATAGAAAGCCTTGCTTACGAAGCGAGCAAGGACTGGAAAATCGATACAGAGACATCACTCTCTACCTTTTCTACTAAAAATGTCTTTATATTGCGCATCTTTTACGAGCTGGGTGCGGTGACCAGAGAGCAGATCGGTGAGTTGTCCACTATACTATGTCACATCTACAGCACCCAGTTTCATTTAACACTACTCCTTTCTCGTTTGCTTGCTCAGGAATCCAAGACTTCTCACCAAACTTGATTACTCGAGCCACTTTTTTCAAAAGACCAACATTCGAAACCTTTGACAAAGTTATCGAAAGAGCTTCTGCTTGGTTACAGAAATATCCCAAGTTTCAATTTATCAATGCCCAATCAATCGATATCAAAATGAAATCTGGTAAGCTATTGTTCAATTTAAATAATTGAAATTGAGAATAATAAACAAATAGGAGTTAGGCTTTTTCTGGACTGATCATGGTTTATGATAGATTAGCTTGCCAACTGCTTCAATCTGGTATCGGAGTCTCTCATGTTTTGTAATAGATGGTTTTACTAGCTTCAATTGATTGGAAGAAGAGAATTCGAAATTTCTTCTTGCGTGGCACATTTCTTCTAGTAGAGCTCATTAAATTGCCCATACTCGGTGTTGGCATAAACACCCAAATGCCGCTGCATTGACCAAGTGATACTAAACATTGCTTGCTACATTAGCGCTGCTGTAGTTGCGCGCCACTCTACACTGGTAGTAGGAGTGGTTCTTTCGTGACCGGCACACATTAGGCCCCACTAGTGCACTGCAGTTGGCCGAGTTGTCCCACCATGGTGAGGCCCAATGCAACACATGGCGCCCCGACCGCTTAGCACCGATCCAACTAGGTGTAACTCTCCACGCGTAGGGCTTGTTGTTTTATTTTAATTAACGCTGATTGCTGCTGCTCACTTTCTACACTGGAATCCATGGTAATAATAGAAATCGTTTTTAGCCACCTTGATCAATAGCCGCCAGATGGCTTTCACCGAACACGGCGACTATATGCGAATATTTCGAATCACCTATGTCAAGATTAAGCCAGAGGTGGCTGACAAAGCGGTTATTCTCTCCACCCGACTCTTTCTTCCTCACAAGAAGAGCGACACTATCACTGACATTAAGCAACGTCTTTCCGAGTGGATATATCAGTATTTAGGTTGGTTCACAATTCTCTATGAAGCAATAATGAGTAACCAAGTTTATATTACAGAAAAATATCGGATATGTCAAAAGCGAATTCAAAGTGATTCAACTGTTAGGTCCAACTTGGCATTGTTTCCTTCAGTGCTCAGTGCGGAGACAGTGGAAGTGTTTACCAAGGACTTTCGCACCGAAAACATTGGGCACATCGAGAAGGCAGCCAACGATGACACCTTTCTTGCCAATCGTTTTGGCAATAAAAATGCCTACATGTTCTTCTCTCTGCGAATCTTCTACGACAGTTCATCACTGTCCAATGATTCCATTATCACTACCGACTCTGCACAAAACACACCAAATTGCGCAAAACGAACCAATTAAGAGTGCACACTTCTCTCTTCTTAGACCCTTTGATCTATGTTGTTCAATTCAAGTTGTGCCAAATGACAATAATAAATAGACCCAACAATTCACTTCGACCCGCACTAAATTTAAGATTCTACACACCTTACATGCATAATTGAAAAAATTTGGGTTTATAGTTAAATTAATTGGTCAACGAATAAGTTGCCAAATATTGTCTTCCAAATCTACATAAACTTTTAATTCATTTTGTAAGAATTATCATAATGGAATATAATTATAAATAAATAATTTTTCTGCAAAAGCCTACATTTTTCCAGTGGTAATCGTAAAGACAGTATCCGGTTTTGAGAAACACTACCAGCGGAATGGTGATAGAGTCGTCATTCCTGGAAGGAAGTTTAGCTAGTGATGTCACATGTATTTAGCCTGCGGAAACAAAGTAAACCGTGAATGTCGAGTGGTGATAGTGAATAAGTAGTGCACATTGATTCTTCATACCATCCACTACACTTCACAGCCACCATGAATCGTATTGCTCTGATGAGCTTGACATTTGCCACTTTGCTCGCAACTCTGGCCATAGGCCAAAGTAAGTTTACTCTGTTTTTTGTATTATGAACATTTTTTAAAAGTTAAAAATAGTTTGATTTAGTTCATCAAAAATGATAGAACGACTTTAATATTTAAACATTTATATTTGTATTATTAAATATTTATTAAAATTTTTAAAAACAATATACTAAAAATTGTCTCAATAGAAACCCAAGAGGAATGTCTGGGAGAGTTCGAGTTTTGGGGCTGTCAGTCCTCGACTCGTGAGTGCCAGCGATTCTGTGAAAACAAAGGGTACTCATATTTTCTATTAATATATTTTATGCTGTGACCATTTATTTTTAATCTCTGGTTCAGGATAGACCATAAGAAGCAGGTATGCAAATTGGACTGCCAAAAGGCGTGCGTCTGCGAGGCAGGTTATCTTCGCAACGGTCCCGATGGAGAGTGTGTCTACGATACCGAGTGTCCTAAGGTAGAAGTCTCCTCTAAAAAGAAACCCAAGGCAAAAACAATCAAGGCCGAGTCCAAGAAGACACAGGTGAAACCTAAGGTGAAAAAGTCACCACCGGCTTTCGAGGAGGAGGAAGTGATTGCGGACTACGAAGAAGATGAACTGTAAACTTCAATAGTATATTTTTGCTCCACATTATTTATTTTTTGATTGTTCAGTAATTTTGAATAAAATTACAGTTATAATAACTTATTATACATATATTCTAATAAGTTATCAACCTACATTAAAATTTGAACATATTCAAAAATTTTAAACCATCACACCAGATGGCGCTTTCGACTCAAAAACGTAATTTTTAACTTCGAATAAATATTTTTATCTTTGTGAAATTGTTTTCTAATTTAATGTTTAACAAATTTTACTTTTGAAAATGAACGCATTTTTATTTATAGCTTTTTTAATTATTTTTTAAAATATCTTAACCAATTAGAAAAGTAACCTATTGCTGAGTGTGAGTAGTCGAGTGTAGTGGAATCACACTCCAGAAGCTGAGAGAGGGTTCGAGTTGAGCAAACGTTTATGTAAACTAAACTCATGTTTTCCTCAAATTGCAAAACTCGTCTGCTCTCGATGGTTGGGATTTGCCTGAGAATGTGAACAGGCACAACTCAAGACTGGACATGCGATACCGAGAGGGGTGGGCGCACTACAGAACAAATACGTCGCTCGAGACACTCAAGTGGCGCTCAAGATTGATGAAAAGAGAGCGTGGAGAGTGAGCTACAAAGAGAGAGAGAGAGAGAGAGAACTGCTAGCACAATGATGCCGAGATGATATGTTTACAATGTTCCAAATTAGACTTGCTAATCTTTGATTCAATATATACATCAATGAGAAAAGAAACGAGCAAACTATGCAGAGTCCACGCGAAGAAATGATTTCAATGCAACGACCAAAGAACATAATGGTGACATATCAACGAATTGACAATGCACAAATGAAAATACACATATAAACACTAATCGCAATCGGGACACAATAGAGAAGAAGGAAGTCAATGTAAGAGTAGAAAGAATGACAAATTAAATTAAATGACGTCACTGATCTAAAGTGTTACACTTGACAGAGGTGGGCTAGGCGGTGATATCTGGCGTGGTGAATGGTGTGACCAGTGGCAGATTCATTTAGATTCCATTGCGGTATGCGGCACAGGTTTTCAGAATCAGAGAAAGCACAAAGCCTGCTATGCTACGTGACACTTGGCAGGTGAGAGATGCTACCCGACGTGCCCAGCCACTGCACTGGACATCACAATGCTTTCTAGATTCTCGGTGACACTTCACAAATTGCCAACTAGAATTATTATTATTATTATTATAACATACTTTCAGAACACATTTCTTTCACTCTCAACTAGTCGATGTCTTAAATAATATTTTTTTGGATCTCAATTATGTGGTCAGTATTTTAAAATAACTGGTCAGTATGTTTTTGTTAAATTATCAGTTTATAAAGGGAACATAAAGTAAAGACAAACATTCAAATATAAACGAATGAATTATTTTTTGTTTTTTAACCAAAATAACTTTTTTTTATTGATCAACATATTAGTAAAATACAAACAATTTCACTCATATAATATATATAAATATATTTGCAAAGTCAGTTTTTTGTTTGTAAATATATTTGCAAAATTTAACAATTTGCAAATATATTTGCAAAATTTAACAATTTGCAAATATATTTACAGCTCACTCTGTGAGTGTTACAATTAAAACTAACATATTACAGAAAATACTGACCAGAGTTTAATTTTATAACTGACCAAAAATACTTTAGTTTCAGACATTTTAGTTTTTGACAAGGTGAAAGGCAGCTTTGATGCAATAGCTCTGCTATTAATCTCGTGTTTCTGTCCGTCCGTCCTCAAAAAAATTCTAGTATATTTCTTGGCTACAAAAAACTGAAACTTTACAAAAATGCTTCTTCCAGGGAAAAATACTTAGATAAGACTTTGGGGTCCCAGGATCCAAAAGGGACCGAGAACCGGGCCCATTGAAATTCGAGCAAGTCTGACAATCTACGCCACACTTTTCTCGTCCTGCTCATAGGCGAGAGCGTGCCTCTCTCTTCTTATTTTTAATTTAATGACCGTTTGCATTATTATACTAGCCAACGTATTTATTCCCATATGTTTAAAGGCAACAACCCTCATCTCTTTATTTCTTTTATCCCTTTATGCATTTTTTGTCAATCATCTCTTTCTATATCAATTTGTTAGAGTTAATTAATAAATAAAGCACATCAAATGTGAGCACTTCTTTTGTGAAATATGTTTGTATTTTGAAGGATCACAAATAACCAAAACAGTGCCTCAAGACGTACAAAGCTTTCCTTTGAACAAAACTCTTCGTGGAATGACTTGTGTGAAGTGGGAGCAAAGTGAGAAGATCGAGAAAGTGATCTAGACAAACACACTGTCTGTTTGACTAGCATAAGATTTGCACCGGACCTCTGGGAGTGTAGTCGTGTGGCTCCAAACAAATCCTGAGGACAATCGATTCACCACCAATCGAGATTAATCACTTCTCTCTCTCTCTCTCTCTCTCTCTCTCTCTTTCTTTCTCTCGATCTCACGGGGACAGACACCACATGGGTGCGCGCGACAGCGGCTTGGTTTTGGCGTTAATTTCGATAGTATGTCAGCACTATGGCCCGACTGGATCGATAGTCTTTCTTGGCACCATGGCTGGGTGCGTTTCCGACATCCAATTTGGCCGTCGTTAATCAGGCAAATCACTCACCTTGCTCCACTAGCCTCGATGCGTGTCTCTCGATCGCTTTCTTGCTTGCTTTCCCAGCTCGTCGCTCGTCAGTTCTAATTGAACGGGCCAGCAAGCTTCGGTGGGGCCGAAGGGTCCACTAAAAGCTCTCTGTCTTGTTCCAATTACCCTCGACGACCCTGCTAACAATTGTGTGCCCTCTGTTTCAATTCGAGGTGTCGCGGTGCTAAACTGATGATCGATCACCCTTGCTCAAAGTCACTGCTTGATCCACTATCTCTTGCAATTCAGTTAATGCTAAGTCAATATTACTGTTCAGTGGGTATCAACTTCTGAGTAAAATCGTTGCAATACCAAAAAAAACAATAATGCTCAATAAGACATTTAAAATTCTGATTTTAGAAAACACCAAGTGTTGAAGAAGATCTATTCACGGAAGACAACCAGACGGTTCATTCATTCATGAATCGTGATCTGTACCAGGCAAACACACTTTTATTGTAGTTCTTTAACCCCCTCAGTATTCCACTCTCTCATTGTCTCTTTTATCGGCAAATCTTAATTAAAACTCGTGCTTTGAATCAGAACCTCGGAAATAAGTTCATTGCTCAAAACATTCAATATTCCTTACTTACTTTCTTCTTTTGTGATAAAAATGAATTAATTTGGTCTATTTGCGTTTTCGTCTATGTATGTACCAAGAGGTAAAATAAAAATTCGTTTAAAACCCTAATCAAACACACACACACATATATATATATATATATAGAACTATCTAGTTCTTCAGATTTTAGTGTAATATCACGAACATATAAGAGGTGTTAAAAGTATATTTTCACTAGAACTAGACTAATGATTAGTATGCATTTGCATGAATGCACTGTGCTTTGGCAAATAATCGATGAAACTGGAAGAACACTGAACATTATTACTAAGATACACAAGCAAACAGAAGCTAGAAAGAGAGAGAGAATGAACTGCATTTAGTGTGAAACCCAAATACCAAACAAACAATGTTAATGAAGATGTTTAGTGGATAGGAGTGAGCAATGCAGTTATCTCGCGAGAGCACTCTACTCTCACTTTATGCATATTGGATCGGAGGTTACAAGACACGAGGCACGATTAATATCAATTAGAGCTCGGTGATTAATGGTGAAAGTGAGAGTGAGAAAAATAAAGCCTCACGCATAGCATGGTAACGAAGAGAGTGAGCAGAGTTTGTTTCACACCACAAACGTTATAACGTTAACAACCGACAGGCGACATTCACCCTTATTATCTAAGAAGTTTCAAGAGACCCCATCAACTACTCTCTTTTCTCTCCCTCCGCATCATCCATATGATTTCCCGAAAGAGTTATCAAATTTAAATTATAATTCCATTAAGCAGGCGATACTTCTCAAGGAAAGAGGCCAAGAAGAAACTTGGCACACCACTCATGAGAGACAAACAGAGACATCAAACTTTGAGTGATGTAAATTGGTTGGCGCCAATGCAAATGCGTGCGCATCATCTTTCTATTCACTACTATTGAAATTGACGCTCACTCACACACACACACACACACACACACACAATGCACCACTTTCACCTTGGTGGCTCATTTCTTACCGCTGTGGGATATATAGAAATCAAATTATTTAACGATTTATCTAAATTAATTACGCTTGATTTTACTTTGATTTAAAGTTGAAAACTTTTAGTAAGTGAAACGAGCCAAGGCGAGCTAGAGAGAGAGAGAGAGACTTGAGAAGTGATGAATAGTGCAATGAGCGTAATGCATTGCAAGCAGTCTTGAATGCCACCTTGGTGCCGAGAAATAGTGTCGAAGCGCGAAACCTTCTGGTGATCGATTGCTTTAACAAGTATTTGAAAAAGTTGTTCTTATCAAGTGAGTTAGCTTTTTGGGCAAAGGTAAGCAAGCTCAATCTCAATCCACTACAATTGTACCCCAATGGCTTTTGTAAATTACAATTTAAATATTTGTTGTCTTTTACTTAATTTAGACGCAAAACTTTTGGGCAGACTGAATAATAATGTATAATTTTAAATATAAAAATTTATTTAAATAAATCTTAAAAAGTATACAATGTAGAAGGTTAGTGAATGTTTGCAAAAAAAGTGCAATAAATTTTATACAAAAAATCTCAACAAAAAGAGTAAAAAGATTGGGCGTTTTTACATAATAAAATTGTTTGTTATCAACAGAATGTGGTCTTATTGCTTGTTGTATATTTAATAGAATTGTTGTAGTAAAACACGTGCTCACGCCAAATCCATTCCCACGTCAGTTGTTTGATCTTTTACTGTTAATTGACCACAATAATAATGTCACAGCTTTGGTGTAACTTTGGTACCAAAATAGTTGTCAAAAACAACTGTTATAATTAGACATTGGGTAACTGAAACCTACATTGCGTAAGTCAGTTGTTGAAACAATAGATTGACGGAAGAGTATAATCGTGAGATGAGTGCATGCATGTCACTGGGTTATGTTGGCTTGGAAGATGGTCTGAATGGGACCTGATGGGTTGTGCAGATCTGGGTGCTCTGCACTGCTACTGCTTTGTGACGACATTCCGCTAGTGATAAAGTGGTTCCGGCGAGAGCTACCTTGGTGGTGGCTTTCTCGACGCATCTGGCTCGAGTAGGATGAAAGTCTGGCGTGCTGGGCTCGCGCCGTGGCTCGGTTTTGCTCCAAGTTGGACGAGGAAGACCGTTTGAGTCGACTAGACTGAGTAGCTCGGGTGCGCTGGGATTGAGTGCCACCACCAGGGTCAAAGTGAACCTGATCACTACTAGGCTCTTGGGTGGAGTGACGATGCTCTGGGGTGGTGAACGCGTTGGAAGGCTGCTGCGGTACTTGCTTGATCTTAGATTTGTAGTAGTAGTTGCACCGACTGGCAGGCGGAGCCTTGTAGATGCGATTTCGATTGTAACTCAGACTCGAATTTGAGATGAAACATGAGCAAAGTAGTTTACGAAAAGCTCGCCGAAAGTCTTTAGACCAACACGCGTAAATGATGGGATTCATAGCACTGTTGATCCAGCCTGGGGAGTAATCAATGCGAAAATTAGAGTCACAAGTATTGCTATCGCCCAGAGAGCTATGAACTAACCAAGCCACGTAACGATCGGGAAAACGAGATCGGGCTGGAGAATGCAAGTCTCTGGACAGATGCCCATCAGAATGTTGGTCACGAAGAAAGGCAACCTAGGTAGAGAATAAAGAGAGAGTGTGTGTGTGTAACCAAGAGACCGAGTGTGTAAGTAAGATGAAGTCAATCTGTTCAGAGGGACATACCAGCAGAGAATGAAGACACCCATCACAATGCCCAATGTCTTGGCCGCTTTGCGTTCTGTCGACAAGCAAACAAGACCCAAGTTAGATTCCAATCAGTTTGCGAGAATGACGGCGATAAACCATGGCTATTGGACTGTGATTTATTTAAGAACCCAACCATTATGACTCCTAATGGGTCCATGTTGCACTCGCTGCCATTTGACTAAAACATGTGAGAGGAAACACAATGGGAGAAAGAAAGCCCAACATCAGGCGAGAAATGACAGTCAAGACTGCTTGTCCATCAGCCAACTTGATGCAAATTGACTGTGACTTTGCGATGGCTTTCTTAACTTTAGACTTGTTTAACAAGACAAAACGTGCGTCCAATATACTACACGGTATCTATGCACAAAGCGTGTGAAGTTTAACCTCGTTAGAAAGTTTGAGAAAAAATGTAAAATAGAATAATTTTTAGAAACTCACTGTAAGTCCTGGTTATCTTAATACAATAAAAAATTTAAAAAAATACAATTCATACAAAAACCAAAGCTATTAGAATCGATAAAATAACAAAGTAAAGTTTAAAGAAAACATATTAATAAAAAATAGAAGGGAGAAAAAGTGAAAAGGTTCCGATGATGCAATACAATTTTTACATTAAAATCGATTGCTTTCCGAATTTAAGCCATTTTATTGTTGAATTAAACTTTTAGTTAAACCATTTGGTATAAAATGTAAACTTGCTAAAATATAAGTGAATCACTTTTGTAATATTACACTATAAGAACTTCAAAAACCAGTTACAACTTTGTTGGTGAATACAAGTCTAAAAGTGATGAGTATTCCTTTCTATACTAATCCAAAGATGACGTGACATGTCAAATCTTTGTTTTGTCTTCGTTTCATTGAAAGAACTTTTAGTCAAATTGCTCAGCAATTTATGGCAACAACAATCATCATACAGATTAAATCGTTGCATCTCTATGTCTACGAAAAGAGCGGTTTCCATCTATCACCCATTCTCAAAGCATCTCCATATAATCTCTTGCAAGTTAAGTTAAGAAGCAGAATAATAATAATTAATAAGATATGTAACAAATAATACTGACAGGCATTTATCATCATATTGGTCTATGATGTGGCAAGTGGCAAAGAGCAAAGATGTGCGCAGTAAAGAGTGTCCCATAAAATCGCTTCGTACATTTTTAAGCTTGATAAGGTAAGTTTTTAAAATATTTCTGAGTATTCGATAGCCTAGAAAGTTGACTTTTAGAGAATCAATCATTGAGAATTTCTCCCATGAGATTGAAAAAAAATAAAGTCTATCTAAACTAAATTTTTTAAGTTTAAATTAAACCTTAATCCAATTGTATAGAAAAGATAATTAAAACTGCATTTTTAAAGTTTTTACTGTAGAAAAATACACTTTTAAGAAATTGAAAAAAACTTTTAGTTTAATCCAAATACAGAAAAACTTTACCTTTTTACCTAAACCAGTGTTTATAGAATAGATAGAGAAATTTAAAGAAAGAGAGCTTATCTGAAAAGCAACTTTTTAGGCTATCGCATTTCAAAAATTGTTCCAAAATTTAAATTTAGAACTTTAGGATCAATGTTCATTCATAGAAAATCAAAAATCGATATTTTAAGGGGCAAACTTTATGTAACAACTAGCTTCTAAAGTAGTGGGTTTGTGATGCAATGGCATTTGACAACTCGCAACGTACTGCTTCAATTCTCTAGTGTGTTACGCAATTTTTTATTTCTAGACTTGATTTCCACTAATTGGAACCAATTTGGCTTTATATAAATAAAACATATAAAAATTACAGATTGTTGTGAAATCTTGTTCATTTACCTTTATTTCCCTTTTTTTTCTCTCTCTCTCTCTCTCTCTCTCTCTTTCCCTTTCTTCCAACTTTCATTTTATCACTCACTCACTCTCTTTTTTCCATGTTTTCTTTTGTAGGAGAAAACCCTCAAAACCCTCACGCGATTCAACTTTCACGCATGTAACCGTAGCTGTAGTAATGTAACAGCAGGTGGTCCGGCCTTAGTGCTTGTTTGAGTTTGCTTCTGCCTTTCGCTTTGTTTCAACAACAACGCACATTTATTTCTCACTTTCCTATTGGATATTTCAGATAAACTGGTCGGTAGACTTTTTATTTACAGTTCATTTGCATAGACCTGATTCTGTGTTATTTATGTTAAAATTAATTAAAAGAATCAATATTAATTCTACACATACTTGAGCACTTCATATTCGAACTTATGCATGGAAAACATTGCAATAAACAGCTTAAAAGTAGATAGCGTCATCTATTGGTCAAAATAAATAAACACCCAATCCGCATGATGATCGCAATACCTCATATAATTCATATTTCAACATTTTTCAAAATATTATAACTTTTTTTTAAAAGCCAAGCCCATAGTAATAGAGAATTGAATATCAAGTGTTAGATACGCAAATTAAACACTCGCAGCATGAGTGATATCATATTATGCCTAAATACAGTGGAATGTTGGCCCGTGTCTCAAGTGATAAAGAATTCACCGAGTGTTGCATCACTCTAATAGATATATACAGTATATTCGCGATAATTCGTCATGCGTTTGCACAGAATTTAGAAAAAAAGTGACGAATTACGAATTATCGAGGGTAGCAACTATTTACTCTAACTCTTCTATTTAAACTCTAAATACAGCTTTTATTTAATAAAATATAAAACTAAACTACATGTTATATACCTTTGCTTAAATTAAACCAAATTCAACATTTCTTTTAATAAAGAAAGCTTGAAAATTGACTTTTTTGAAAATAAAAACTAAGAAACTTTCAACACTAGTTGCACAATTTTTCATCACTGTTCGAATAGCTAAAAACTTGGTTAAGCTTTAACTTAAGGGGTTTGAGTGAGCTAGAGTTCAAAACAAACTCCGTAATATTCTATCTACAAAGACGTTATTTTCTCTCTTTCTTTTTTGCTATAGTAGAGAAAGTAACGTTTTTGTGGATAATATATTACGGAATAGGCTGCCAATTTGTTAGCTCTAGTGCTGAATTTCATTCTTAAAAGTGATTGAATTGGGTTATAATATATTATTATAGGGACAACACTTTTCACATACAAGATTCAATATAATATAAATTGTTATATATGCTTTAATTTAAAGTTTATAAGAAGGGAGAGCTGAGCTCTCACCTATGAGCAGAGCGAGAAAAGTGCGGCGTAGGTTGTCAGACTTGCTCGAGTTTCAATGGCCCGATTCTCGAGCTCCTTTGGACCCTGGGACCCCAAAGTCTCATCCAATTATTTTTTCATCAAAAGAATCCTTTTTGTAAAGTTTCAGCTTTTTTGGTGCTCGATAAGTATACTAGACTTTTTGTGAAAACGGACAGACGGACGGACAGAAATATGAGATTAATAGCAGGGCTTTTGCAGCAAAGCTTCCTCTCGCCCTGTTAAAAACTGACATTGTGTATGACGAATTAAGCAAAATTTTAGTGATGATTTACGAAATATCGAACAATGACGAATTATCGAATGAAAATTGCAGAAATGTGTTAGGAGCGTTCAGAATTGGGTTAGAAATTGCATATTTTTGCCAAAATATCAAGAGTGACGAATTATCGCGAAAATCTTCTTCTTCACTAAGCCTTAGGTTTGTAAGAGAGCCCCCAAATGGTGGAAAACTCTATACAAACTCCTGCATTGCGTTGCAATTTGCGCAGGGTCGGCTACCCAAGTTCGGAAACTGGGCAAGGTTAGCGACAGTTGATAGAATCAACTTGATATTTCAGTCGACTTGTCTCATAAGCCTAACGCAGTACTCCATGCGCATACGAATTATCGCGAAAATACTGTACAATAAATTGATCTCGAAAGACACCACCATTGATGACCAACATGTGTGTTTGGGCGGTATCTTTGGCATTTACACCCTCCCCCAACACAAGTTCTACGAAATATTCCACTCGTATCAATCATTTGAACATTGCGCTAGCAGGCATTTTGCACTAATATTCCACTAGAACCAGATTAAGAGATCACAGAGAAAGTGAGAAGGAAGAAGAGTGAGGAAGAGAGAGAGAGAGAGAATGAATGAATGAATGAAAGAGAATAAATTGAAAGGGAAAGATATGAAGAACGAATCGAATAGTGGGGAGAGTGAAAATGAATATTAGAAAGAAAGAAAGAGAGAGAGAAAGAGAGAGAGAGAGAGAGAGAGAGAGAGAGAGAGAGAGAGAGAAAGAAGAAGAGGGAAAATGAAAGCGAAGTGTTAGTGAGAGAGAGATTAAGAGCGGGAGAGATATTGATACGATAAAGAGAATAAGAATGAAAGAGAGATGGAGTATGATAGAGAGGAAGAGAATTGTGATAGAAAGAAAGAGAGCGAGAAAGAGATTTGCATCCATTACACAACAGAAACAGCTTGTTCTAGTCAATAGATCATGGTTGAGCCAACTCGTCCAAGCGAGTACATCCAAGATTCACAGCATCTTTCGCTTTCGAATTGCTATGATATTTCCGTTTGCCATTGACTTTTCAAGTAGAGAAAGAGGGAGAGAGAGAAATATAAAAAGATGAGGAGGTGGTGGAGGAGAAACAAAATGGTATACTAATAACTAAATGGACTCGCGTCAATATCAATATAAGTATAAGAGCAGTGTTGCGATATATGCTAGCTCAAACGATGCACTGCAACAATTAACGAACAAAAGCACAGTTTGAACCTAAAAATGCACACAAAGACAAAATGTTGTGACAGGCACAGATCTTAAATACCTACAACTAATAGATATATGTTACAGTCGAAATCCGGTTTTCGTCAAATCGAGAGTTGCATAGGCAAAACGTCACGTTTTTTAATTTGTTGTGAATAACTTTGGTTTTGCCTAGGCAAATCGGGTTTTTACAGTTTTTACAGTTAATAGTCGCACCACTAAAGTTAAAACAAGTTGTATGCAAAAGTTTATTTTTTGCGTTTATATTATCATTTTTCAATAAAATTCAATAAACTTTTTAAAATTAAAAAACTTTGGATATTAAAAAAAATTAGTTGTAAAATCAGGCCTTTAGTTTTAATTTTATTATTTGCTGCCTTTGATTCTTCCTTAATAAAATATTAAGCTAAAATCATAATTAATATATACAATTAATTAATTAAAATATGTATTTTACTTAAACTTTAAGTTAAAGCAAATGTGCATTCTGCGACATCTATGAATAGATTTTTAACTGCCCATCTTAGGAGTTGGCCAATCATTCAACAACTCGGTAGTGCGACTGGTTAATCAGGAAAGCTTTTTGGTTTGTCTCACTGAAAGTCTCGAAGCAGCGATCTATTGTTTTTTGAGAAGATTTGTTTCCCAATTTTCTTCATCTTACTAGCATATTAGTGAAAATAAAAGAATCAGCAAAACTAAGTGTGAAAACATTAGAGAAACAATCAATTAATTTTTTATATATAAGAAGGAAAACAAAAGGAATCAAAGCTGAATGCGAGTGGCTCTGACATGTTACACGTTGGCTATATGGCAAAGAAGATCAAAACAAGCGAACCGTAGATTAATTGTGCCTGGGCTTTTCTCTACTTCCAACACCATAACTGAATCACACTAAAATTTGAGATTTAATAAATTAACACACTAAATAAAACTATTTTTCTCAACAAACTAATGAATGTTATACTTGTTTGCTATTTAAAAACACGTAATATATAAGTTATACTTTGTAAATATATATATATTTATACTTTGTAATTACTTGTGATCTAAGTAGCTAAATTAATGTTTAAACAATAATAATAATAATAAAAGAAAGAAAGTGAATGCACGGTACGGCACAACTATCGTTTTGTTGGGGTGTAATTAACGAGTCAAAATAAGAAAAGAAGAGGCGCGAGGGGTATAAAAATAGAAATGCAATCAACGTAATGATGTTACCCCCCAGTCCAGAGACTTTTCGATGATCCAACATTGCCCACCTTTGCTTTTCTTTTCTTTTCTCTCTCTCTCCCTTATCTTTCCCCTTTCTCTCTCCTACTTTCTATCTTTATCTTCCTCTCCTTCTCCCTCTCTCCTTTTCTTTCCCCCTTCTCTCTCCTGCTTTCTATCTTTATCTCCCTCTCTTCTGTAGTCTCTCAATATCATCAACCATCTCTCTCTCTCTCTCTCTCTCTCTTCTCTCACTGCCACAAGCAATGGTCAGTCTCTATCTCTCCCTCTCATCATTATCTTTCTCTCTCTCTCTCCCTGTATCTCACAAACAAAAATCCCAAACCCACAATTCATTGTGTATATAAATGTCTGTATACCAAAAAAATTCCGATAGGCTCTGTTGGATTGTTGAGTGGAAAAATGGTGAATGTGGAAAAATCTACCATTGAATCGACCGGTAAGGTGAGGATAGGTTTGGTTTTTTCTACACCACATAGATACTATTGATTGCGATCACAATCAAAAGCACACAAACACCGTGTATTATGATTTACTGATTGCCTTGTAAGATTCATTTGTTGACCATCATTATCAATCAGAATGAGATAAGTGCTTGCTAGGCAATCAAACATAATTCTTTTCTATTCAATTCTCTTTCTCTCAGGTGTGAAGCAGTGAATTTTAATTACCAGAAGGCGAATTTCTCGTACTGGTGAATCACATTTGCAAAAAGTAATATTTAATTGGAATTTAATTGTAACAACCAAAGTTTTGAAACAAATTTTTTAAAACCTGTTTTGATATTAAAAATTATTTTTAAATAGACTTTATTAGTATAGTAAGTTCTCATAAACTATATTAACGCCTGGAGTGATAAAAAATGCTGTTTTTGGTTGTAAATTATATACACTAAGGAGATTTGGATATTGCCAAGTAAATTTCACTAACACTGAGAGTTTTTTAATCAGAATTTAAATATAATTTATATTATATATTATAAATAAAATTGTCCAATAATTTATGCAGTAGATATTATAGAAATTGTTTTTTCTGGATTTGCTCTGCGTTTAATTCAACATAAAATTACTAAATAAATAAATAAATATAAAATTAAAGACCATATTAAGCAAGTGTTTGAACTTTTTTGTCAAAATTAAAAACAAACAATTCACAATAAAAAATAAAACAAAAATGTTAATTTTAGACTTCTCAAGTTTCCCGAAATTGCCAAACTCTGAGAAAGTTTCTATAAAGATCTTTCCCATGTAAACACATGTGTTGCAGCCATGTCTATGACATAGTTTTAGTTGTCTTATTTTTATTTTATTTTTACAAGTAATCTTAGCTCTCATGCTCCTACAACTAAGCATCTTCTGATTTTCATGTGTAATGTTTATTATATTATTAAAATTTTTAAAAAGAAAAAAAAGGGTTTCCCCCAATTGATTTTATTTTTTTTTTGAAATTTTTGTTTTGTTAAAGACCAAGAGGTCGGGTTGTCAACAACAAACAAACCCTTACTCAAGCATACACGGATAAACTGTAGAGCATAATCTACTTTTACTGTAGCGAATCCGGTATAAAGCCTACCCATCACCGACAGAAATGGGGTAAAAAATTGTATTATAAACGACATAAATTCACATGTAGTCTATTCGTCATTTTATGTAA
>WURS02389884.1:0-17210 GCA_011762765.2 Rhinocypha anisoptera
GGGTCGTGTAGAAAATATATTTTTATGTGGAATTTCAAAGTTTGTGTCTTATTTAACAATTTATTTTTCTGTTTCCTTCGTAGCAGTTAAGGATCCTGCGGGTTGATTATTTTCTGTAATTCTGTTTTTAGATACATGCAAACATCCAACTTGTAATCATAAAGCGAAGTATATATATTTTTAGTCACTTTTTCAAATATAAGCCTGAATAGATGGTAACTCCCTTTGCATTCCGATGCAGCTACTTCTTACTTACTTATTGACCCTTGGTAAATGAAAACATTCCCATAATATTAAAAATATGATCATGTTTGATATCTTAATTTACTACACAGTATATATTTTTCGTACTATTTATAATCTTTCGTAATCAAGATGAGGATCCTGCTCACTCCTTGTTGTCAGTTTAATCACTTTTCGCAGTTATCTTAAGCATTAATTCGCGTGGTTGCTGATTCAATCATTACGCGTTATTATCGACATGAGCTTCGTGAATTGCTGGCGGATTATCAATCGAGTCGTTTGCGTCACGGCCACGTTCAAAACTACTCGTTTCATCTGCAGATATTACGGAAATAAACTGAAGTGGGCACCAAAGTGCTTTTAAGTGCCTTTCAGACGCGAAAGCACGCCGCTACTTATCATGGCGAAGCAGAATATCGGCGGGGAGAATGGCTGAAGCGAAAGGACGATTTGTATTCCGAGTTATAGACGAGCCTCGGGAGATGTGCGCCAGCGGAACGTCCCTGGGGGCACTCTTTATAAGTCATCTGCGTCCTTCAGTGGACTCAGCCACCGTTGACAAAGAGGCGGGCGGTCGAAAACCACTTCGCAACGACTCGAAGGGAAACGCGATGGCCGCTTCCGCCGGTAACTACATATTTTTGTTCGAACGTTCTCTATCGTCCGATATCGGAAGTTACTCCGCGCATGTTTATTTGTTTAGTGACGAGGTGAAGTTTTCGAAGTTTCGCATTGCGCCAAAATCACAAAGCCATCGTCCCCAAGGCTTGTCTGGCGAGCGGGAGCGCGTTTATGAAGAGTGGGCTAAAGATCCTTTCACCTTGCGTGGAGGAGGATGACTGGGCAGGTAAATGCCGACTTGAATTCAAGAAATCGGATGGCCCCGCTTTCGCCGAGGGGGCGATCACTCATCTCCCGGCTTTCGACTCCAGTCAGGGAAGCACGGGGACAATATAACGCAAAGCTACTCCAGTTGTATGTATCTGAAAAATATGTCGGTCACAGTCTTCGGCTCACCGAGAAACTGAAAAGTAGGTTTTCACGGATGAGGTCAATACAACATTATTAACACAATGACCTTAAGTCGTTGGAAACCTGCACGAAAATAAACGTCACACTATGATAGCTCTGTCTTGAATTGTATTTCGGTGGTACTTTTAAAATTAAGCTTTATGCTAACGGCGCTACAAACTCGATCAAAGCACTCTATTTAAAATGGAAATTATGTTCACATTTGCACATCATTTCCACTTTTAAAACTTTTCAGTTTAACATAATAAACGGTATCAGGCTTCACTTCGTGGAAGTTTTATATATAATTGTAAAAAAAAACAAATTTTCAGTCTAATGCCTACTAAGAGCTTTTAATTCCGGTTTTTAAATATTTTATATTTCTCCACAGTACTTTGAAAACTATCATTGTTTTCGTCATGGAATTGCACTTAATAACGGAGCCTCCCGTGAATTTTATTTGCACGTCCACCAGCGCGGAGTCGAAGTCAATTGCGAGGGATTCTCCGACGATCTGCGACTTTGAGTAACTGCCTCGGAATTTTGTCTGACGTATGGGACTGAAAAAAAAATTAGCGCTTTGTCGTCATCAGTCAGCGAACGTGGGAGTTGAAAGGAGTTCAACTAACTTTTATGCGCTCTTCCGCTTGCAGTCTGCCCTCTCTACCGAAGCCATATAGGACGTGGGGATTATCATTGACTCGAACTTTCACACTCATTCTCAAACTTTCACTTTCGCCTTTTTCGTAACGGCGTCACGACTGTAATATATATATATTTAGTACTTCTGATGCTGTTATTTATATTATTTCATACTTTGAATTGGTCTACGTCATTAGGTGTATTCGAAGACATACATTAGTCATAAATACATATATTACAAATCTTATCATCGACTATTAACAATGCTCTGACCGCGTTAATCAACTAGAAGTTTGGTTTAATAGGTGAGGGTTATTTGATTATGATTCACCCATTTCTACGAGACATACTATGAAAATATGAAGAGGCTTGGAAATGACAGGTTAGGTTGGAGTGCTACTGTAGTTAAATCAATCTTCGGACTGCAAACGTAGTTTAATGATCCGATTTAAAGGTACCTGAGTGCCACCCCGATTGGTTCTGACTCTTTTTTGTTTTTTTTTTTGATCGCTTATTCACTTATTTCTGCGAACAGCCAAGGAGGTAGCCCAATGAGCCACTTAAAGAGAATGACGAGAGTAAACTTACAATAAGAGGGAGTCTGATAGGGCATAATACAGACGTGTAGGACTACAATGAAGGGAGAGAATGTTAGGTGGTAGGCAGTATACAGAGTTGGAGATGGATTTCTGTTAAGGTGAGGCTAGGTAGTTGTAATGTTATGTTCATCAAAAACCTAGATTGACCGACAGATTACACTTCATTATCTGGTGAGGGCAGAGTTGGTCTGGTGCCGTGTGTAGATTGTATTCACTCTTTAGGGTGGAGATGCCGGAAAGTTTCCTTGAGATGCCACAGAACGGCTTCCACAGAAAATCTCGATCTTCCAGCTTGTGTTTATTTGGGGTTTCCAGAGGCATTACGTAGATTTGAATGGATACACTTCGATCAGTTTCCGAACGCCTAATTTACTAGTCTACACCATTGCCGATAAGGTTCGCAAATAGCTGATTTTAGTATCTTTCTGGGAGGCATTCTGCGGAAAAATAATAGAGGTAGGCACAGTGATTTATAAAAATCTTTCCGCTAACTAAAGCAAAGGTCTTTTGAACCAAGTTTTTGCACTAATTTTACGATTAAAAGGCTACCTCAACTGGCTAGTGAAAAGATAAGAATTTATTAAGGCATTTCACTCTTTGTAGATGCCGTTAGATTGCTTCCGCTGAATTCCGTACGCGCTGTCATTATTTCTGGCTAGGGTCCGTCGGACATGATATTTAGCCAATCATTTATGACTATTACTGGAAAAAAAACCCTGAAAATCCGCCAAAATATTTGCCTCTGAGAAATGTATTCTGCAGAAGTATTCTCTGTTGCGGAAACTTATATGCTAGGCTAATTTCAAAACAATTATAAAATAATTCCAAGAAGTGTCAATCCCCAAGGCAAGGAGCCAAATTTTCCATCGAAATTACTGAAATGTACTTTCCGGTGCGCGTGAAAGGCATCACTTGCCTCATAAGTTTTTTTTTGCTATTTCATCTATTATCCTGCTTACGGTTGAGGGACCGGAAAGAAAAAGTAGAAATTTTGGGATGGAAGTGAATAGGGAGACATTGGTGAAGTGCCTAAAACTTAAAGTTTGACAGATTTAAAAAAAGGTTCTTGGGTTTATTATCACTCTGGGGGCCTCGAATCGGCGGTGGGATGTGCCAACTATTCTTCAAGGACAAAGTCGACGAGACTGGCATGACAAACGAGTCTTGGGGGCTCTAGGGCAGTGCGTAAAATCCATGCGTACTTTCGTCCTTACTCTCGGAAAACTGCGTGAATAGTTTAGAGAGACACTGAGACTTATCATTCCGACGTGTGATTCAACGGATAAAGCATCCGAGGCATGACACGTTGAGGCATTTGCAAGTTCTCGAGCCAAAGCAAGAAAAGTCCAAGCACGTACGCCGAGGCTCATCGAAGCATCGCGACACGTTTCCAGTGAGGCACGTGAAAACGGAAGCCTGGTGCTGCCTCCACGAGTGGAAAAATTTATGATTTTTTTCCCTGGGACCTCCAACTCAGCGGCTTTCCGAACGTACGAAAGATCTTATCGCCCAATCGTGCTTTTGATTTGCCTTTTTATACCTTTTGAAACATTTACATTATTCAAATCCATACTCATTAACACAAAGCAACTCACAAGAACGTTACGTACACTTATGAGAATTTACTGCCAAAAAAAAGCAAACTTTCGTTGCATTCTCTCGATACTCCCTCGACGCCGTCTACAGCCAAACAGAATAGTAAACTCAATAGTGGATTTTATGCATTATTAATAAGCTTTTTGGAGTTGTAAACAAGTTCTCCGAATAAAATATTTTGATATATCGAGAAACGAAATTCTCTGCGGATATTTGAAACAGACGAGAGCAGTTAATTGGTTAAACGCGTAAGGTGGAAGACATAATACTTTTGATATTATCATGATCGATAACTGACGTTTTGGCCCTGACTGTATGGATTTTTGTTTCGCGACATGATTTTCGTCCGACGTAAGACTATCATTTACTTGGAATCTGTTGGGGTAAGCAAGAGAGACCTTTCAAAGGAGAGTTTTTAAATCGAGGCATGCATATACCTGTATGTAACTGATAGCGCAAACGGTGACGAAGCCGAAACCAGGTGTGCCGGGATCCGATTTTTAGTGTTGCAAAAAGTCTTTTAGCTTCATCCTCAAGATTGGCAAAGTCATGGTCAACTTGGAGAGATTCACGAGAGAACTGAAAGGTCAATCTCTTTTTGTGGCGAGTTCAAAAAACGTAAATATCATCTTGGTCTAAAATACACTCAACGCGCCCCGGAAGGTATCGCCCGCCGTGATTTTTTGCCGAATAAATCACATTCGTCTACTTCGTGGGGAAGCTAATGGTCATATTTTGCCAAGCCATTAACTGTGAATAATTGCACTGTGCCGGCGATTTCCACGTGGAAGAGAGAAGGTGAGGAAACTTTTCAAGTACCTCGTTTGTTTTTTCGTAAGATTCAGGCTCTGCAAATTTCGTAGGCTGGGTTTTGTCTTGAAATTACCTAACAAAAAGACACCGTCCGGATTTCAGCCCGGGATTCCAGTCTGGCACCGATTCCCAACGTTAACCGAGAAAGAGCGGTCCACACTTGTGGACTCCCCGACTTACATCAGACACTTTAAGTACATCACCGAGGACGGAAAGGTACAAAATATTAATCCTACGACCCGAAATAAACAACCCAATCCTTAAAAAAAACCACATTTACGTCTAAGATTATGATAAATAGAGAGATATATACTGAAAAAAGTATTAGAAAACTTTCTTGCGAATTGAACTTTTTTCGGTACTATCCCAATTTCTTATACATCAATTTCCCATTTAAGGATGATGAGAACCTGTAGATTATCAAAAACCTACATTAGACTGTAGATTACCCTTCATCATACTGGCAATAAGAGAGATTAAATAATTGGAGAGAGATTAACGCGTGGAAGGCTGCATTGGAGGGAGAGAATAGACGTTAGATAAAATATTATAATAGGGAGGTTGTAGAGTTGAAGAGGGATTTAATTTGAGGTGGGGCCATGGAAGAAGTTGGTGGGGCTGGATAGGTTTCTTTTGGAGTTCATGGAAAACCTACCTTAACCTATTCTTCCTTTCCGTTCAGTTCGTCGCGTCTGTCCTTAGTTTAGAGAGGACTGAACTAGAGCGTCCACGCCGCTTTTTTTTTAAACGACAATGACCCAGATAAAATACGTATACTAGTTTCAATTTTAAATACCCGTGCGTCACTGCCTCTGACGCGAATCCTTCTGCCTCACCCGCGATCACCGAGAGAGATCTGCTGTCCGTCGACTTTGCTTTAATGAATCTTGGATCTACGCAATGTAATGTAATATAGTATGTATATCCTCCGTAGCAACTCTCAAGCGGGAATTTGCTCATATGTGTAACACAGAGATTCAAGGCGTATGTAGTGTTTGTATTCAAGACCGCTTATCATCTGTGATCGTAAAATCCAAATTTATAATAAGCATGCTGAGTGATGGTAGTTTAGCCATGGTGTGTGCCTTCAGTTAGGTTTGCACTTTTCCTCCGCTTATCTGTGAAAAACTAATACGTAAATCCTTCAGCCATAAATTGTAAAAAAATTCATGCATCAATTCATTTTATTCGCTTTGTTTTTAACTTTAGCAATGTCACAACAGCAACTTTAACATGTCAACAATTCGTCATTCTGATTCCTTCGAGGGTCTCATTGCAAAATATGTTACTCATGTGAGAAGAAATAACTTCTAATGTCTAACACGAATGTTAGAGGTTAGTTAGCAGTTAGTTAAAATGCTATGGATTTTCACAAATGTTTTTATTTAAAAATTCAGTTATTCGAAACAATCCCGGAAGCCGCCGTATGACCGTACGGCGGAGGGTGTTAGAATAACTCCAACAGGCGACTACACCGATTTGGGGTAAACATTAATATATTGCATTGTAGAAATTCAAAGATTGAAATATATTTTTACATTTTTCGCTCTTTTTAACTTGTATCTCTTATTTTATAACAGACGGCCGTTGGCTCGCTCGCCGGGTAACCCAAAGGTAGTGGGTTCGAGTCCCACCTAGGGAATGGGTGTTGTATTAGTCCAATAGGGTTTTTTCTACGATTTAAAGAGGGGCGAAATTACCATTGTCGTCGAAACACCCTGTAAATAAAAATACTACCACTTGTTTTCTAACGTTAGCAAAATATGTTGGGACTTTTCCAAGGACATTGGGCATCTTTTCGTATTACCTAAAAGACCACATCGAAGGCTGACACCGGTAATCTTCTCCGAGGGAAAAATATGCATTAAATACCGTAAAAAATCGGTGAGAGGGTCACTATTCCTATTCTCTTTCGTTTGGCTTTCATCGGGTTCATACGTTTTCCTCAAAAATGAACTTCCTAGTAAGGCGCAGTCATTTCGTATTTCCTGGTGATACCTTGGACGAGACGGTCGTCTCCTTGTCTCTTGTTATACTTGGAGCACATGCTTGAAGTCACGTCTTTTCCAGGGGAAACCCGAAGGCATCGGCTAAACATATTAACGATGAAATGAAACTACACTCGAGGGTTTAAAAAATTCTTTAATTTTCGGCGTGGAGAGACGAAGTGAAAAAAGATCATGATCTTTTAATGTTTGGCGTGAAGATAGGGATACCACGAGAGGAAAAATAATCCACTTACGATGAAATTTTATCACTTTCTTCAATTAGGGTGGCCCTTCTTGCAGTAGATCTACATCGGAATTTTTTTTCAAAAGTTCTCTAAAATGCGGACGCTGAAAAAAAAGTCCAAAGGTTAAAATCTTGTTCGTAAATTTATGAGTAAGTTGAAAAAATATTCAAATAATTTACGGTGGACATTCGAGCATAATGTCCGTAAAAGGCAGATTTGTTCTGGCGTGACTATGCCCGTATATCGTTCCAATGGGCATGGTTACTAGCCACGTTTTGATCAATAGGTTTGGTGACGAATAAATTTTGCTGTCGGGTCACTAGGAAACTAAAATTGTTTTGATACTCCCCAGCAATCTAGAATTATACATACAGGCCATTTCTTTTTTCCATTAACCTTACGCCCGATTTTATGACCCGTCCTTTAAAAACGGGTTCGCCTGCGAGACGGAGGTTGACGTAGAAACTCACTAAAGTAGGAAAGCATAGCGTTAGTATGATATTCAGAGTGCAGAAAATTAATAGCCCTGTGGCCACATTGAAGAATGACAAGTAATGTCACCAGTCAGGGGAAATGTCATGTAAATTTGTATTTAGGGTATCGGTCTGGCGTTCAAAACAACACTCCCTAGCCCATTTAAAGGGGTTAGGAAATAAGAAGATAAGCCCTTCTACTACGTCCGCTGACGTGAACCAACACTCGCTAATCGGTGTTTTGGAGATGGGGAACACCTGCCCTTCCGTACATAAAGCTGAGGGGATGGGGTGGACCGAATGTGGGTTATTACTCGTGGGACGAATACCACCGGCTCAAATCCTGACCCTTTTAATGTTGCAAAACTTGCAAGCTGGAGATGTCGCAAAGGTCCCATTGGCCACAGGTGCTCTTCTTTCAGATGGATTTCTGGACAGAGCAACGGATGGCACTCGGGAAATCCCGTCCCCTGCCAGTAAAGTTCCCAAGCCGGAAGTTTTTATGTTCGCCATGCGCTTCCGCTCTTTGCGGACAGGAAGGTTAAGCGCACTCCTCGTCTTTTAGCCGCGGCACTGAGAGTACTATTGGAGGTTACGTATATTGATGAAGGCCACGTGAAAATCTCTCGCAGTTGACGCGTGAATATCTTTCTACTGACGGCCGAAACTTCCCTTTCTTCGTTGCTCGGATGTATCTGTGACAAAATATTAGACCTATCGATGCGTATGTTTTAGAATTGTATCATTAAACATACTGCATTATAAAACGTAAGTGACAAATAACACCACACGATTCAAATAATGTATTTGTAACGATTGGGAAGATTATAGCGAATTTTTACCCGCATTGACGCCCCTAAACGTTGCCGAATTAACCTCCGTCTATCTTCCGCAGAATCGGATATTGTTTTTGCGACTATAGTCTCACAGATCTCGAGAAAATAAATTTTCGGCCTCGGTCTCTTCACCTTAACCTAACGGATGTGAAGACGTCGCGTTTTGATGGTTGCATAACCTCAGGAAATTCCTTCCCGTGGGCAAGGGAGGAAGCGTTTTGACGAAATTAGTAGTTTTTGATGCGATAGATGTTTCCTGGCAAGTACGAAGGTTGTCAAGTAGAAACCAACGTGCATAAATGGTAAATTGGAACGCGAAAGGACCTAATATTTCCTCGTGCTGTTTTCTCCATTAACGGAGACGCCACTGGATCGTCTTCGTATGAACGCCCGAAAGTTCTCGTGGTTTTTCCAAGGTCGTCGTGTTTTATTTTTTTAGTAGAATAATTACGGACTAATTGAGTTCATTAGATGTCCAAACGTTGAGGTCATTCGAAAAGATATCCACTGAGGCATTCGGATGACTACAAAGCAAGAGTCAGGGGCCGCACTCAGATTATTTGCAGTTTCCCGCTGGCTGTAGTCTGAAGCCCGACTCCGTCGAAAATATTCGAAGAACTAAACAAACTTCTTCAAAGGAAAGATAATGAGGCTCGCACAGATAGGAATGTTGCGTTTTCTCAAAACTATTTTTTCTTTTAAATTATGAAATTTTTTGTGCAAGTGTTCATTGCAAATTTCAAAGTTGTATTGGAATCATGTTTTTCGAAGAAGAAAACCTTTTGGAGACGTCTTCAGAGTGCTTCTATCTCATGCTTTAAAAGTGTGGGCGCGGAGTCTTTGTTTGGAAACATATTTCATCGGAAACATTATTCGTTTCATTAACTTCGGTAAATTTACCGAGGCAGATTGGCGAGTCGGGTGTGAGGTTGCATGCACATTTTGCATTTGGTTCAGTAAACCCCTTTGAATATAACCTTATAACTTTCCCAATTGCTCTTGATTGACATGTGAAAAAAACTCCCAAGAGCCTCCAAACTCGTTGCTCCCAAGACCCGACCTTCCCACCTATAGAGCGAAAGTGGACAGGAGCGAGGGAAGGACGTATGGGGTATTTATTTTTTTCAACCTTCCTCGTACTAAATGCGTGAGGGTTCTGAGAAAAAGCGAAAGTGTTTTCTAGGGAATTAAGTGGTGTGCCGTTCGCAGCGGGTAGGTAGGCAGGCCCGGGGACGCCCCCAATTCTAATTTTCGCTATGTTGATATTAACATTTTGTAATTTTCATTCCCCCCAGCGCTCTACATTTGCCTGTCAGGGAACTGGTTTCCACTCCAAAAGCCACAGAGCCTATGAGCTTCCAGTCACGCATTTTTAAAACAAAACCCATGTGAATTTGACCGTAAAAACCGATCTTTTTTTCGCTCTGAAGGCATTGCATTGTCACTGTCTTCCCAACTACACTGGTCGATCTCTTTCTAGAGCTGTCATTTCTTTAGTCGTCGTACAATTATTCCATAACATCTTGAAACATGGGAATTCTAAGTCGTCCTAGCATCCATTTTCTCAGAAATTTTCCTGAAAAAATTACTCTAAGCAGCTCATTGTGTTTTATTAGATTACCAATTAGTTTTGTTTTCCTTTTGTCTAAAAAGGCTATTTTTTCTTTCACTTCATTTAGCAGTTGTTTGTCCGAGTTTTTTTGGAGCCACCTGCTTTTGATTATCTTTATCCAAATCCACATATCTTCTTGGATTCTCTCTTATTCTTGCTTTCCCCAAGTCCATGTCTTAGTCCCCTCCACAATAATTAGTTACACTCCATAAAATTTTCACACATCCTTTCGTTGTATCTGTAGCAAGGTGACTAATGGTCAGTTGGTTTTTCATTTTCTGAAAAGGTTTTTTTTTCACTAACTTTTTCTCAGCAAAAACGAATACTATGGAGGTGTTTAGATGTTTTTATAGGAACTTCTACGAGCAAATGGAAGGGGTAATGGGAAAGAGCACAACCCTGTCTGATACCTTTTCTTATTATATTCATTAATGTTTATTTCAGCACTTTAAGATCTGTAGAAATACCAAATCAATCGTTTTCCTCTCTGATCTAATTTTATTATCTCTATTTATTGGAATAGTAGCTTCCAATCTACCCTGTTGAAAGCTTGGTCAGGATCGATAAAAGTGGCATCTAGAATTTTTCTTAGTAATGAAATCTTCTTTGGTACTAGTATGCTCCTTTTTTATCATCATCCAGTAACGCTAATCCAGACAGGCATTTTTACTAAAATACATTACCTATACTCTTCAAAAAGCATTTAGAACAAAAAAAACTATTTGATACAGATAACTCGCAACTTTTATTTGCACCTATGGTTTCAAGGCATGCAATCATCACTATTAGAAAGAGTAAAGAAAATCATAACCCTTGCCTAGTATTTTTTATTGATTCTCATTTGGAGAAATTACAAGTTCTAGCAAAAAATAGGTTGCTTTTTTCATTAGTGAAGCACCTCCATTTTGTATAAAATGCTTTTAGTCTGGAAGTTTCTTCTGGAGTTATGTATATATTATTTGCTTTATTTTCAAGGTACTGTTTGATTAAGACAATGAATTAAAACATCAAGTAAAAGTTAAATTAAAGTACTTAAAGATTGATGGTTTTTAACTGAACTTTGTTAGTACTTAAAGATGGAAAAGTTATTAATCACATGAAAACAAAACCATGAGATTCACTAATACTTAAAATTATGATAACTGATATTTGAATGAAGGTTATTTTTCTGACATGGTATTAAAGAGATGCCTGTTTTCAATAATTAATCACTTTCCAATGTTTTTTTCAACAGAAAATGCTACATAGGTTTTTGGGAACCACAGTCCTATTGTCTGCTGTGGCACTCTGCTCTGCAGATATATGGTTTCCCAACCTTCGTCAATCAGGACCATCCATTCGATCCTTCTCCAGGAACAGTGTAACACAGTCAAGGCGTGGAGACTTGACTGATGCTGGGAACATGATGTTTGATGCTGAAGATAAAGGAACAGCTTGGGAGAAACATGTGGACAAGATCATAGCAAAAGGCATTTTGAAGATGACTCTGGATATGGACAAGGCTTTAAGAGATGAATCAAAAGGCCATAATGGTAGGTGTTTATGAGAGGCACCTATTTCAATGAAATCATAGTAGGGTGAGGTTGGGCCTAGAAGAAAGTGATGGCATACTCTTGGAACAACAAAACCAAAAACTAATTTGATTTAGTTTATTAAATATGCTTAATGACTTTGAACAGAGCATTTCTGTCAGAATTTATCTCTCAAGCTCCTACATTTTCATGTCACAGCCTGAGCTATTTTATTAGTTAAAACTTGTAATAGTGACCTCCTTACGTACTTCTCTTGATTAAGAAATTATCTATGACAATTAAACTTTAGTCTTAAAGTAATCTAGGGAATGACTGCAGAATCACTAAATATTGTTGCATTGCACTGAGCAGGTTCCTATTACATGTGAAGAAGTGTCTGATTTATAAGTGCATGCATAATGTTCTTACATATTGTCCCTAAATATTATAAATGGTTATTTATTTAAATATCCCCTAATGATTAATCCTTTTTTTCCAGAAAATGTATTATTTTCACCTGTGTCTATTGCCTCGGCATTAGCACTGGTACTACTTGGTTCTGGAGGCCGAACGTTCCAGGAAACTGCAGGAGTAATGGGGGTAGCATCTGGAGTAGAAATAGCTTCTCGTCCACACCTGATCCATGCACAGTTTGGGCGCCTTTTGGACAAATTCTCTTATGCTCATTTACTCTCAAGAAGTAATGCTCCAGGTAATGGAAGGTGTCAAATGCTATTTTTATGTTCATTTATGTGCTATACTCTAATAATACGTTGTTAGAGATGCTGCCATAAAAACCCATGTATGAAGTTAAAAGTCTCTTCATTACTTGAATATTATGCATTTTGTCAGCATGGCTTTAAAAATGATTTAGCATATGATCTAGAAAACTTATAATTAACTAATAAATATCTATACTTCATAAATGTTAAAATGCATTCAGAATTTTCCTGACTGTAGTTCTTAGATAATAAAAGTATTTAATTACATCCCTATGTCAAATCAAAATATACAAATGGTAAAATGGACTTTTCCTTCCAGCTGCTGCTGGTCTAAAAGGGTATGATGGTCTGGAGCTGACAGCTGCCAGTGGAGTATTTGTTCAGGATGGCCTCACTGTAGCACCAACATTTAGAAGAGTGGCTAGTTCTGCTTACCACAGTGATGTTGTCAGTGTTGACTTCTGTGGAGGTGGAGATGGGCCTTCAAAACTGATCAATGGGTATGTATCTTGAAGCTTATGGACATCAATGGCTCCTATAGTAAAAATTTGAATTACCAGTCTCTGCATGGGACACTACATAATATTTTAGAATGTAAACAAGGTAAACGTTTGAACATTACTCAATTAATAAAGGGGTGAAAATTGTTCAATGCAAAATTTGGGGGATCATGCCTTGATATGAGATTATAAAAAATAATATTGATTTATTTCTGGCCAAAACCTCAACAAAAGAAAAATTGCATAAATGTATATATAAACACACAAAATACAACATACAAGAACATGAAATAGGAAAACATAAAAAAGGAGAACTTACTATGTACATATATTTTGGCAATCACCGAAATATACATAATAAGTTCTTCCCCTACTCTCCTCCTTCCACTCTTCCCCTAGCATACTTGCCATTTCTCCAAGGCTGATAAAGGAGTATAGTATTATTAAATATTTCATAATGTGTTTGACTTTGCTACTCCTCTGGTCTAGTAAAGAAAAGTAAGACTCAATGAACTTAACATCCTGTTGACTGAAAAATGGTTTTCAATACGTCAAAGAACTTTCCATTTCTGAACCATTTGATTTCTGATTCTATGCAGATGGGTGAGCGATCGCACACAAGGCCACATTCGTGACATCCTTCCCTGGAAGGTGGCCCCACCCTGGACTCGGGTTATTTTCGCCACTGCACTCTACTTTAATGGAGCATGGAAACTCCCGTTCCCTGAAGAAGGAACTTCCCCACGCCCTTTCTACCTGGGGACCCTCCCAAAATATGTCAATGGATTTGTCATCAAACCCAGTAATCCCAAGCCTGGTGAGGTGATGCAGGTGAGTCATGATGTAGTTTTCTGTTTCATATCTTTCCATTTTCCTATTTATGAATTGTTAACTGCCATCTTTAATCAACCGAATGGGAGATAACTCTTTTCCGATGAAAATTTAGTAAATCAAAAATGAAAGTTAATCCTTCAGGACATTAGAGTATACGATGTATGATCTGTGTGTTTTCCCGGCGAATAATCTGGGTGAAAAGCTCTTGGGTTTCACATCAGGTCAGGTCCTCCATATTCTGCTCCAACGTTTCGATGTGCGACTCGCCCATCATCTTTAGGGATTCATGAATCCAAGAGGAGGATTCAGGAATCAATCTTGGATTCCTGAAGACGATGGACGAGCCACACATCGAAACGTTGGAGCAGAACAAGGAGGACCTGGCCCGGTGTGAAACCTGAGAGCTTATCACCCAGATTAGAGTATATGTGAAGATGAATGTAAAATATCATTGAGTAGAAAGTGACATTGATATTCTGATAACACAGCTTTTCAAAAGGAGTTGTTGTACAAACTCATATACGATTATGATCTCTATAAGGAAAAATTTAGTTGTCATTGTGCTTGCTGGCAGGGATAAGTTGAGTAGGAAGTGAGTTCACCAGTTAATTCAGAAGTCATGAGTTTATATCCCACTCAGAGAAAGGATGTTCTGTTTGTCTCAAACTGATTGTTGCCAAAATTGCTTAGAAAGCTACCCCAGAATATTGGGAAAATGGTTATAAATAAAAAGTAGTGTTTATATGCATGTAATCCATGCAAATAATGTAGTAATCATAGTGATTCATAAATCAAGATTAGCGATAATTTATAGTGAGGTATATTACGTAACTAAGAATTATTTCTTTAACCTCATGATGGGAGAACTTTTAATGGAAAATGAATTCAAAACTGCATATTGCCAGAAAATACACTCTTCACCTCTATTTAAAGCATTTAATTTCTGTCCAGCATTATTATATTCCAGTCCAGTATTAATTATCCTTTTGATTTTGTACAATAAATTGCAAATTTAATTCACCTTTCACAATAACTTTCAACAAATTCTTCTAATGGAGATATGAAATGAATTTTATGAAATTTGTATGAAAATAAACTTATAATATCCATAAATAAATAAATATTTGCTGATGTTTGTTTACTATTTACATCTTGTTATCTTCCTCAGGTACCAATGATGTCAAATATTGGTGAGTTTCCTTTCCTGGATAGGCCAGAACTTGGATTCCGTGCCTTTGGACTACCATATGGCCTTAATGACTCGACATCTCCCGTTGCCACCATGTACTTTGTGATACCCAATCCAGATGGAAACACTGGTGTGTCAGGTCTTCAAGGCCTCCTAAACCGACTGAAATATTCTGATTTGGAAGCCATTGTATCTGATGCGAAACCAAGACCACTCATCATTTCGGTCCCCAAGATGAAATTAAGTTCATCCACCAGTCTCAAACAGTCAATCTCTTCACTTGGACTCCCCTCCCTATTTGATCCTGTCACAGCCAACCTGTCAGGCATCTTTGAGGAATCCATCACCAGTCGAGGTGTGAGCCCATCAAATTTCCAGAGGGGGAAGAATGTGCACGCAAGAAAGGTGGGGGGGAAAGCACAAGAAATAGGGCCACTCTTTGCTGATGACATCCGTCACAGAGTTGAGTTGGAGTTGTCGGAACTTGGCACAGTTGCTGCAGCTGCCACTTCCATCGCCATCTCAAGGGATGGGGGCTCTCACGTAACCATCCGAGCCGACCGACCATTTGTGTTCTTTGTGCACCACGTACCTTCTGGACTGGTTCTCTTCTGGGGATCCATAGTCCAACCACCCGTGGTGTAAGACTAACTTGCCCGTGCAGTGCATTGTGAATATCATAAGAAGCATCTGCCATTGAACATCACATGAGGTCATCATTTTCCTTTTTTTTTGATCAGGATCTATGCCTGATTAAAATCATTTTTTATCAAAGCATGTTCATTATCGCACCCACTCCCATAAAATAAATCATCAAAACTGTTAACTTATTTGTACAGAAAAAGACGTGGTACAGATTATGGTATGTGCTACTCTCATTGTGTATATCTATTTACATTCACTTTTTTTCATTCGAAGAGCATCATACATTTTGTGCCTATTTAATTAATCCCATTCGTTGTCTTTCCCACTGAGCAGTGTTATGTCTCAGAAAATTGCTGATGAAATGAGTGAATGGCATATGATTTGAAAAGCAAATCTGAATTACCTACGACTTCTTAGGAAGGTTTGTAAAATTTGACGGTGACTGTGTTTCCATTTGGGAACATTTTGGCCAAACCAAAGAGAATGATTAATGCCTTTAGAAGGCCAAATTTGATTTAAAGAGTGTCATCAATATTCACGTTCTGCCAATACTTGTTTCACTATGAGTAATTTATCAACTACTTTGTGATTGGCAGGTATTTATCATTTTTAGTGTTTATGTAAATATTTCTGGTAAATAAATATTTGTATAAAATTTTTGTCCATAATTCATTAGATATGTTGAGAGCAAGAATATTGAGTGAAGCACTGAATATGATACATGGGTGTAACCCATTTCATGTTCTCACATTATTTACATAATATACTTTCTTATTTGGAATAAAGACTCATATTAATAACTATAATTGACCTTTTAGGTTAGTTTTAATTGGTTATAATCCCTGACATTTTTTATTACAATAGAATTAAATTTAGCACTAAATTTTAAATATAAATACTAATGCCACTTAATAAAATACAGTAGAAGTCTGCTATAGTGAGTATGGCTTGTAACAAGAGTATCGCTATAGTGAGTGATCGTTTTGCATTGGTTGGTCCACATGTTAAGACAAAGGGATGTTCCATTGGTTATTGCGAGTGTCTATATCTGCAGTATCGCTATAGCAAATAGATTTTGTCGTAGTTGTTATACTGGTTGCACAACTCGCAGAATTCAAACATGTATTACATTGTCATCGAACACATTACATGCAAATCTACATTGTAAGGAAGGCTTTACGAGAGAATTTGTTGTGATTTTACGACAGGAGACTGTGATTTTATGCCATAAACTTTCCCGGAGAATGACTGAACAACTTATCTTGGAATCTGTGCTCCAGTCTTTCATTTCCTGGTGCTATTTCGTCCTTATAGCTGATCGATCGGAATAAAAGAACATATGGAGCAATGAGCAAGACTTGTAGACAATGCAGGAAAAGGTATTAGTTGAAGGTCAGATGGGGAGAGAGAGAGACTTCCAATCAAGAGGAGGTCCCCTTTTCATCGATAAGCAAGAGAATGTATTAGTTGAAAGTCAGAGAGGGGGGGCAGCAAACAAACAAGGGGGAATCTACTTTTCACCAGCTCTAACCTGGAGAGAAGGAGATCCCAGGTGGTCTCATTTGACTATGTTGACCTTAGCTTATCTCATAAATAGTAGTCCCGCCACACAGCCAATTTCTCGAACCTCTGGGGGGGACATCTGACCCCTCCCCTTATCTCCCTGCCCTTCACTTAATCCTCACCCTTAACTACCCACCCGCTAGAGAAGTCCCTTCCTCCTTGCCTCCCCCCCTCACCCATTCCTTCTC
>WURS02389991.1:0-17208 GCA_011762765.2 Rhinocypha anisoptera
AAATTCACTTTTTTCCATTTTCGTAAAAATTCACGAGGTTGTCTGCTTTGAATGGCTATCAAACACCAACTGCACAATGTAGCTTACTCAAAATTAGACAGTTGCCCACTGATAGATTACAGTTGACGGCAGCACTGTTGCATTTGGAGTAACTTCGCAGGAAATTCAAAAAGTCACTGACTTATCAAACTGCCCTCGTATAATCATAGAGCTACTGGGTAGCTTGAAAGTAGTAATTCTTTTCAATTCTCAAAGCATTTGTATCTAACTTCTCCAAGTCTGAAATCAAGTAAAAAGAATGCTCCTTCAAGTGGTGTTTCACTTTTGGAAACAAAAAGTAATCAGCAGATGCTAAGTCAGGGAATACAGAGGGTGTTTAGAGTTTGCTTGGTCAAAAACTTTCTTGTAGTGAGGGTTGAGACATTGTTGTGAAAAGGAACCAGTAACTAACATCACTCATGCCCAGTCTAACACAATTCTTTACAGAAGACTTTCTATTACACTTTGTATTATAATGCATTTATATGCTGCTCCTCAGCTATGAATTCTTAGTGAATTACACCCTACCAATGGAAGAAACCGAATGAACTCCTGACATTGTTTTTTCATATGACTCCTGTAATTACTGTTTTGTGACAGTGGTGACATTTCTCCCATTCTCCCTCCTCCAATGCAAAATATAACAATATATACTACAACGTAATTTTTAATGAACTAGAGTAGTTATCACTGAGGATAAGACTGACTTCAGTATTTCTAAATTATTGGCCAATAGGTTTAAACTAATTACAAAATTTGGGGGGGCAGATAGAAGAATTTAAAAGACAACACAACAATAAGTATATGGTTTCGAAAGGCAGTTTGGTGTCCTAGGTAGAGCTCATAATAATAAGCCAAACAGCTTGCAAAATTCACATTTTACAGGATCCAGTCACCTTCCCTGTGGTTTCCCAGGAAGGTCTGGTACCAATAAAACCACTACCTAGAATTATCTGGAGGTTTTCAGATACATCACAGGAACTAAAACCCAGGTTCTCACATAAATGAAATGGCAAAACTGCCAAGTGGACTACCACATCTTCAACAGGATATGATATGACTTATTAATAATACTTTAAATTTATTTTTTTTGTATTCTCATTTTAATTGACTTTTTGCAAATTTCTGATAGATGTCTGAAAAGTAGGCTAAAAATTGAAGCAAGAATATAGCTAGAAAGTCAACTGAAGTTAAAATGTACCAATATGATTTTTAATGGCAGTTTATGAAAGTGACATTGAAGCTGAATCTAATGCAAAATATCTGCTAACAACCAGATTACAAGGTTTTGCACAGTGATGCAAGGGAATTACCACTATATTCATTCAAAAGATATTTCTTACCATCAAGAGTATTCTGCAGTTCAAGAACTTGGGATATTAACCGAGCCTTTTCTTCTTGCTCATCAGGGCTGATGTCTGGATCCAGACCTATTAAAATTTTACAATTTAATAAATATTCCTTGAAGTCATAAATAGTATTATGGCATTTATATTATGTATAATTTCAGCTCTATCGATAATACCAAAGAATTATTTTCATTCAACGTACAAAACCAACCTAATAAAACTACCTAATAACAGAAGGCAAATTTGACTAATACAAAGAATTAACATTAGCTATGACATGGTATTCTCTATGTTATGGTGATATTCTCTTGCACCCAAGTAAAATTAACTTCAACAATTGTTTCCTCTTATCCCCTATCTAAATATGTTTTTCCCTGACTTTTCCTTACTACTGTGACTTACATCATATTATTTCTCATCATATCATGTATTTCATAATGAATCTGTCTTAAGTGTTCCACCAACATCATAAGTATTTCAGCCTAAGATCATCACAAAAATGGCAGGTTATCCAGAACTAGAGCACCAAGCTAACCAAAATGTTAAGGGTTTGAATCTTACATAGAGCATGGATGTTGTGTTTATCTGAATGTATATGAATATATTTTGAACGGTTGGTGTCAACAAGTAAAAGTAGTTGTATAAATAAAACGCCCAAAATAATGCATAACAGGAAGGAAGTTGTTTGACAGAAAGAGTAACATTGGCTGGTATTTTCAAATGCCTTTAAATTAACTATATTTAAAACAATCAAATGCCACTTTTTGACATGGAAGTTGAGATGGCTAAGAAATATTAATCCAAGGAAAGATTTGCTCACTGGCTAAGGAGTTTTATATATACCAAGGGAAACCAATCTTACTATGAGGTCCAGGACTGCTACTTCCATTAGTAAATGTTGATGGTATGGAATCCATGCTTCGACCATGGCCAATCATTGAACCTCCACCACCAACGCCAACTTGCTGAGAAGAGATACTCTCTTCACAACCATCTCCTTCTCCTTCAGAAATAACAACTGAAAACAATTTAAGTAAATAAGTCAGTGGTTACCAAAGTGGGTGCTACCGCTCCCTTGGGGGTGGTGCTTTGGTGTAGGGTGGGTGAAAAGAAACAAGGAAGTTATGATCGGGGGCGTTTTTGCATAGGTTTATGGAATAAAGGGGGGCAGTGGCTGGAAAAAGTTTGGGAAACACTGATATAAGTGCAAACATTGTTTCACTAACAATCTAAGTTCAGAAAAAGACTAAATGTTATGGTGGTTAAGACGGGGACATTATTAAACATTTATGGATTAAAATAATGTCTCCAAGAGTAATTTATTTCTTATATTTTTTATGTATCATGAAGGAATAAATTATAAATCTCATCTATGATTAATTTAGCAATGAATTATTTTGTATTTGGCTATGTAAACCCAGAAAGAGATTATAAGCAGAGATGAAGCCAATATTTATCACTAAGGAAGTTCTGATATAATTATAACATTAGGTGTACTCCTTAAACTTAACAAGTGAATTACTTTTTCTATCATGGACATACACTATTTTTGATTGAGGGCTGAATACCATAATAGCTACTTATACTTATGATTAATTCAGATAAGCGCCTCTCCCATTTGGTATAATTACTATTAATTTAACGCTTACCATAATAAGTTTGAACTCTAAGCCAATGTGAATTTTATTGGTCTTAAGTTGGTGCATCAATTATATTTACCAAATAATAGTTTCTCTGAGTCTGATGTCATGAAATTTGATAGCCCAAGAGTATCAGACTGCAGAGCCATATTTGCATTACACTCTTGCAGCATATGTACATGACCTACAAACACTGCTATTAGAGATGCAATCATTTGTGGCAACATCAGTGGTACATCAAGAAAGTAAAAAAATCTATGAAAAACCAGTTAATTATGAGCCTCTTTCTGAGCATTCTTGCTATGTACGGAATGAAGTTCTACAAGTTATAGTGCTCGATACATAAGCCACATTCATGTCTTGATTACTGTTACAATCTGATGTCATTCCTCTTAACCGACTTCAGTACCTGTTCGTGAAGAACTTGGTTTCTAATTCCTTTATACTTAGTTTTTCTCAACTGAAATGAGTACAGCTAGCGCTTTAATCTACATGCAAACGATAGATTAAAGGGCTGACATGACTGAACCAAAGGCGAAAATAGTTCATAATTTTGAGACAATTTTGGGAAGTTTAAATGAGGAGCATAAATTTGGAAGGCAAAATCGAGAGATGAAAATACTATTCAGAATGGAGTGTTGAGACACTAAGGAGTTGCATTGTTACGGTATAAATAAATCTACATAAATGAAAGAGTTAGATGTGAATACAATGAATCAAATTTGGACGAGCAGTCGCAAAAGCGAGCATTGCACAATTGTAATAAATTACACCATCTACGTGAACGACACTGATTAAATACTAATAATAATTTTCCGTACTTTCTGAAAAGTGATCGAGAGCTTTTTTAATGGCTCAAATTAAATTACACATGAAAGTAATCGAAGGGAATTTTCCAATGACTATATTGATGTAAAAAAAACATTGAATTTTCGATCATTGCATACTAAATGTGACGTATACACACCAATAATTGCAACAGTTATATTTACTATATTTTTGTACCTAAGTGGGCTTTTAGGGTGGTAACCAATGGAAGATATCGAATGTTTAGCTCAGACATAACAAGAGTACTCAAGAAACGGAATCAAGGAACTCTCATGAATTTGATCAATTGAAAACCATAAAACTTGTCGTCATTCACAAAATCAGCATTCTAACAAATTATATAATAGAAATCTAAGTCATACCTTGAGGATCGTCATCAGCCAAAGGTATATTATTTATTTCTTCTTGTATTTTCGCAACAGACATTTTGTTTCGATATTGATTCTAAACGTAAAGAGTATCTAGTATTTTGTGCAGGGTTTTATTTACGAACAATGAAGAGTGAATTAAAGGAATCACTCAAATAAACTCTCGTGTAAATAATCGTTGCGTAAATTTATTGATATTTTCAAATAAAAAACAATTTATATATTTAACTCATACATAAGTAACTTCTGCTACATTACCTACTTTCTTTTGTCTATACCATCATTCCATGCGTACAATGCGTCATATTACTGACATAAGACGTCACCTATTCCGGCCAATAGGAAGTCATGACGAAATTTACGGTTTTGAAATTTTGTGTAATGCTGTCTTTACAAAGGGTGGTTAATTTTTATTAATCCTGGTGGATGATGATCCTAATATTTGGAATATAATTTATATCATTTACATTATCTTTCCATGATCTTCATGTCTCTCGGCTGGTCACCGCATCAGTTAAGCGAAACCTTTCTTCTCATGTGTGGGTAGCTTTTAAACTGAAAGGAAAAAGTATTTTTACGTTAGATAAATAAACGATTTATGCATAAGTTAATTTATTCATTGAGGTAATTTACCTGTTGTGGTATATTATTTCATTCTATGGTATTCAAGTCTGGTTGTGTGATATCATCTATAATCCTTTCAGTTTTGTTATTTCTAACCCATGTTGTTCTCTTTTGTGACGGGTTTCCTCTAATCTGAAAAAAATCCATATATGGTCATATTAAAAAAATTAAATTGCATATTTCTTCAGAGTACTTATATTTTTATCATTTGTTATTTGAAACGTACAATTTGGATTTTTGGGTAAATCCACGATTATTTCGATTTTGGTGATTCATCATCGACAAAAATTATTAATTGGCCATTTTTCTTCGGTGGGATTACATTTTCAGCTCAAAGTGATGTGTTGGTAATTTTGAAGATTTGATTTAATGGATAAAAAATTGATGGAAGTCCTTTCTTAATACTAATAATCTTTCTAGGAATACGTTATGGTGTTTGAGTGCATGGATTTGTCATGAATTTGAGTATTCAAGTGTTGATGTAATAAATTTTGAAGATCTTTACTTTTCTTCTTGTATTACATCCTACTTCATGTAACTTAATGAGAACCTATCCTATGGACCATCTATTGTTTTGGTATGAAATGACTAATAAATGTCCCAAACTTGCACTGAATTCAAGTATTGAGTTTATCTTGGGAATGGATAAAATGTATCTTTGGTCTGAAATTATATTTAACTTTCAAAAAAAAATATATAAAAACTATGGAACCTTCTAATCATGGCAATTGATTCCATCTGGTATTACTGGAAAATGCCAAGGAAAGAATTGACAAATGAGAATGTCCATATTGAATGGCAACTCATGGCTATTAAATTCAAATTACATTGGTTTTGGTTTTTACTGACCTTGTTATTTTAAAACTTTTTTGTAATTTTTATGGCACATGTTGTATTAGTTTAAGAATTTCCCTTATGTATAAAGAAAGACTAAGCATATTGAATTTGGAGAGAAAGTCTTTTCTGTTAATTTTTTCAAACCAGTTGCAGAAACAAAATGCTAGCTTCTATCAAAACTACTTTTGTGGAGGTCATGGGACAACTTGAAATACTGATACAAATCTTTGACTTTTTCATTTGATTTTGAATCATGTTGACTTCTGAAAATCATTTTGTGGAAATTTTAGCATTCCTTACACCAAATTTCTATATTGAATAAAAAAATTAATGGTAGAAAATCTAACAAGTGAGGGGTTTTCAGTTATTATATTCCCTATTCAGGTTAGGGGTAAACCTTTGTTTGTCTCTCTCTAGATTCTTACCCTCCCATGCATTTATATCCTCACTTGTTCCATGTTTGTAAAATGTTATCCCTATCTTTTCTTTGTTATCTTACATTTTCAAAATTATTAAATTCACTCCAAGAATAACATACACAGCTACCAGAACTCATACACCTTACGCTTGTGAGGTTCCTATCTCTCTATCGCTTCAATTTACAACAAGATACATACATAAATCCCTCACCTCACACTTTATTTTTAAAAAACTTTGCTACTCAGCAAATCCTATTACTGTATTAATGATTTTTTAATTATGTTTTGTGATTGTCCTGTTGAATGAATTTTTTTACTCTGCAAATTTATGGAATTGCCTGTCACTTAATCTTATCTGTATTATAATTATATCTTTGATAAGACTATTTTTTTTACTCACCAGTGAATAAAGAATTATTATTATATTAGTTTAATTATGATACTGGCATTTTCTAAAATGTCCAACTATTTACTTATAGGTCTCTTGACCCAAGAGTCATGGCAAAAATGGTTGTAATATTGAAAAAATCATGAAAACATATAATTTTTCTTCAGAGACAATTGAGGTTTCATTGAGTGAAGCTAGAAGAAAATTTCATGGCCCAATTTCCGTGTATGTACCTGTGAGTGACTTCTAAACTAACATAATGATGTGGAAAATGGATTTCCTCTGACTTTATCACCTGGGAGGTGGGTATTTTAGCATTTTATTATCACGTTTTTATTAACATGTTTTTATTAACTTGCTTTCGTGTCTGTCTGTTTGTTTGTTTGTCTGTTGGGGTCAACATTGGGAGTCAATTTTAAAATAACTTCCCTATGAGCTAGACACTTGGAACTTTAAATATAACTCAGAACTGGATGACAATGCAATTATACGCAATAATATATATAAACACACATGCATATATAAAGATATATAATATGTTGGTGCGAAGTGGAAGGTAATGGTCGAGGGGACTGTAATACTAAAAACACTAAATTCCCAATCCTAAGCAGCTGTCTTGCTGGCTCGGTGGTAGGGTGAAGGATTACTGTCCTGGGGGTCATAGGTTCGAGCCTCGTGGGGTTAACTTTTTGTGACAGCCAAGCGTGAATTTTTCAGGACTGTCGTGGGAAAGAAAGAGTTGGAAAAAGCTGAATATAATTTTAATTCCGATATCTCCTCGGCGTTGCTGTAAGAAAACCTTATTCCCGTAGTGGGAACCTGACAACATCTAGGAGAAAAATTATATAAATGACAAATATTTAATAACAGCATTTTTGTGACATTGATATAGTATGAAATAATTATATAAATATAAATAAAATATTTAAAAACCATATCTTTAAAATGAACTAAAAGTATGAAATGATTATATATATTTAAAAAAAATTAAAAATCATGTTTTTAAAACAGGCTAAAAGTATGAAATAAACAAATTATGAAATAATTTCTCTTATCCTTGTACAGATTTATAACCCCATACAGATTCATAACTCCCTACAGATTGTCCTGAAAATTTGTGATTGTGAATTTTAATAGTTATGAAAATAAATGAAAAATTTAAAACAGAAAACATGGGGTACATGCAATCGATAATAGTACAAAATGTTGGGGGTTGCTGTCATTGGGAAAACACACTCAACACACTCATAGGCTTAGGTGAACTATTCATACATCAATTATCTCTAGTATGTGCCCCATGATTTTCGTTTTTAATTTTACATTTATTTTCAAAACTATTAAAATTCACAATCACAAATTTTGAAGGCAATCTTTAGGGAGTAATGAATCTGCACGAGGATAAGAGTAATTATTTCATACATTTTAGCCTGTTTTAAAAACGTGATTTTTAAATTTTCTCAATCTATATAATTAATTTTTATCTCACTTGATCCAAATCTCTAATTGGAGCTAATGGAAATATTCTTACAGAAATATTAGTTAAGATTCTATCAGAAGAATCATACCTGCTTGAGAGAACACATAAGTAAAACAAAAAAAAAAGGATCAGTGAAAACTTTGGAAATAGTATATGGTGCATAGAGGTACCTGCGAGCCTCCATAATTTGAGCTCTCATTACTTGAGTTTTCTTTCATTCAAGTTTCTTTTTGGTCCCATCCATCGGCCATATCTTTACATGTATTTCTTTGATTTGAACTTTTCTCTTGGAACTTTGAATTATGAAAGTTTGACTGTAAGCTTCTTAGAAGTGCTACACACCTTGGTGGGTCTTGCCCTACTCTTCACCTCCACATCTTTTTTTTATCTTCATTTCTTCTCTTCCATCCTTCAACGTACATCCAAGGTTTATATATTGGTTCTGTGACATTTAGTTGTCAGCCCTATGCCCAATCCTCAACTTGGAGGACCAGGGTATTTTTATTGACTGACTGGCTTGGATGACCTATCAGGAGCATAAGCTCCCACTAATATATCCTAGGCACACAAACCCCCTCATCACTTCAATATTGAGATACCAGTGATACAGGCCCTTGATAATTATAATAACAATTAATTTCAAAGTAAACTTTACCTGTCTGTTGTAATTTATATGATTTATTTATATGCGATATAGGAGTTTAAAAAATAAGAATTCTAATGATGCAATAATTTAGGTAGTTACTACTACTCCATTATCACTTGTTGTTTCATTTTCATTTATATTACAGTCAAACCTCCATGTTTCGATTTATTTTGGTCCCATCCTTTGAACATAAAAGTACTAGAGGCTGGAAAAAAGTGTCGCCAGAGTAAACCATATGGTGAAATCAGAGGGGGGAGGTCTCGGTAAACACATACAAATCTTGTGGCAGGAAGTGATTTTTAAATTGCATTTAATATATCAGAAGTCTAATATTCTAATAAACCTCACATTACTTGATGTTATCACATTTATGAGAAACAATGGCATGAATTGAATGCTAGAGCTAAGATAATATGTATTATGATTAAAATAAGGTTGTAAAATCCTGATGAGTTAACTCATAAAGTTACTTCTAAGATGATATTATAAGTACAAGAATAACTCCGAGTGGCATTGTTTTGAGAGAATAAATAATTATTAACACCTTTTTTTAAAACTGACATGATTTATGGAGCTATAGAAAGAAAAAGTCTGTCTTTTTTAGTATTTATTTATGCAAAAGTATATGCTTTTGGAATATGACTAGGAGAATGAGAAAATATGTGATAAACGATTTGCTGGAAATATAATTAATTACAATAATTATGATTAGAAAAATAAATGCACACAAATAAATATATTGGATATTTCAAAAATATTTTAACCAATGTACCCCATTTTTTGGAATAGCATTCACACAGCTCTAAACATAATTATGAAACCAAAACATAAAGCTAAGTTACACAATAACTATACATCCTAAGGAATATTCTATTTATTACTCAACTTGGCAATAGAAGTAATAAGAAAGATTATTTGGTGCACTTAAAGAATTAATTCAATACACATTGAAGTCAATTAGGCAAAAAAGTAATCCACAAAATGTTTGGGTATAGAAAGGGAACTTAAGGGAATTGGGTAAGTTGTAATCATAAATCAAAAGAGTACCTAGCTGTTTGTGAGTATTGACAAATTATTTGCTAAATAATACAAAAAATTTAATAACACTGTGTAAAGGTATGTGGTGTATTGGGAAGGATATTACCATTATCAGAGTGTGTGATGTGAAAAGTGAGGAGGAATGACATGAGCAAAGACGACCAGTTATTCAGTCACAGCAGAAGCACATGTCAAAAAACAATGAGTAATGTCATTCAATCTAGTCTAGTCCTTTGGAGCAGCCCAAAGAGAATACACATTAGAAATAATACTTCAAGAGAAATAATACTATTTACACAAAACATACATATTAAAGACATAAATAAAAATAAAATTTTTCAGTTTGGCTTGGATGTATTTCCACAGAATAAATTTTACATGACCGGTTTCAACATATTACGATCATCATCTGATGGTAATCTGTCGAAAGCAGTTGTGTAAAATATATTCTGTGGAAGTACATCCAAGCTAAACTAAAAATTTTTTATTTTTATTTATGTCATTATGGAATTTCACAAAGTGATGGCCTTAAACTTCTTCACATCATAGTTAAACTTCTATCATCACTCCATGGCTTGAATCGGTTTTATAATTAAAATTGACTAACTCAAAATAAAAGCCTTCCACTAATGAAAATAGAACCTCAATTATCAACATGACCATCTCTGATAGGCAAGCCTAAATACATTCCCGTGAAACAATGGACCTCCTTTTTTTCTCTTCTCTTGGCAATTGTATACTTTGGCAACACAACACTTTACTATTTTCGAAACAGCTCCTTTGTAAATTTCACAAATATTTTCAGGCTCACACTTTGTAACACCAATATAAGAGAACGGATCTATCCCCTCTCTGATGTAACATGGGCATTTACTCTGGCAACAAGCCCTTTCCCCACGTCTCTTGCAAGAACACATTGTGCCACTTCCAGTATGTTATATGCTTGAAGTTCCCATCTAATGCCATATTGATATACTTTAAATCAATGTTTTCATAATGTGAATATTATCCTTTTCCCCTTGAGACTTTCAGTTTTTTGACTGTATATATTTTAGAAACCTAGTACATATATGAGTAACATGGATGATGATAAATCTGAGACCTATGAGATGCAGATACATATGTGGGAAGGAAGCTTTACTGATAATAATATCTAGGCTCCTTTGGCTACTGGAATTGCCTAGTCAAGGAAGCTATCTGGCTTCCTCTGGCTTCAGAATAGAAATTTGAATTGAGAGTCTGAGTTTCCATTCAGCAACACCTGTAAACCGATTTTGGATAGAATTTGCCAATCAGAGTGCCAGAGTCCAAATATCGCAGAAGGCACACACAATCCTGCCTTTCAGGCTTTCATTTCTGATGGCTTCTGAGATGTGATTTCATGTTTTGTATTGTTTATCCTGCCGTAACGGATATGTGGGAGCATTGTGAGATAACCAGTCATGTGACTCTTGGCAGGATTTATATAGGTAGATTACTAGACACGGCCTTGAAAATGATGGATGAGCCTATCATTGAAATGTTGCCCATCCAAGACACTCTCACCCAGTGCAAAAGCCAAAAAGAATTTATCAATATGTGTTTAGTTTTCCACCCTTGCATGTTATGCTGTCTTCAAGTAATGATTTCAAATTTTACTTATAAAATATATACACACCTTAGCAATTACTTTTCCTCCTTCATCAAGCTTGTATTTTTGGTAAGTGAAGTACAATGGATATCGTTTTATTATGTGGAATATTCTGGCGTGTGTTCCTATAACACCTGTTAGTTCCAAACGATCTACTTCTTTCACATTTGTAACTATATAAATCTCTTGTACATTGGCTAGTTCTGCAAAAATAATATGGTTATTACTATGTGGATGGTGATAATTTCATGTTCAGATTATTCTATTGATAATAATATATATATTTATACTTTTTAAAAGATATTAAAATAAAAACTATAAAATGTGATGTTGCTTTATTATATTATATTTGTTTTAAAATTTTATTTCATTGTTTAGTTAACATGCTCATTCCAGTAGTTATATTAGTTCATAATAGTATACTGTTATGAATTAATAGTACCTAACTTTGAGTTATCTAAGACTAATTTTTTTTCTGCCTGTAATGTTATATAAAGAATTTCTGAACTTACCTGGGTGTTTTGAACGATCAAAAACAATTGTATTCACAGGGTTGATTTCTGGTGGTAATGATCTAGTATGTATACTTTCGACGTTTAGCTTTAGCTCCTTGTGGCTGAAGTTATCCTCAAGTAAAATCTATAACATAAATTTAATCTTTTTATTATACATAGTAATTTTCTTAATTTTATGGGAGTAATTGATCCAGAAAATTCATTATATTTCCCCAATTAGAAGAAATAAATTGAATTTTACCCTCAATAATATTAAATACTGTACACTAAATATAAGACACTAAACAAAATTCACATGTTTTCATGTTCCAGTCTATGTTCACATGTCTGTAAAACTTTAAGGTCTCATCTAGAGTTATTATTTGTAGTTCTTATTCTATAAATTGAAAAAAATCAACAGAAAATCAATGATAGGAGCTGTGAAAACTCTGATTTTGGACAAGTGAACTGCTCACGGAAGTAACTTTATCATCCAAGATTTGTTTCACACAATGATTAATTATTTTACAAAAGTGAAAAATAGTAACCCTAAAACTAACTGTACCTAGAGAAATAATTTTCCTGTAAATATATTTATTATTTTATAATTTTCTCAGTGCTTACCAATTTTTTGTGAAAAGCTACCATAAGTCTTTCAGTAGTGGCCATAGACATCTTTCATATATGCAACTGAAATGTTTTTTAGGGATATTGAATTTGGATTTGGTACAAGCATATGTGTTGGAAAAATACCTACATCAAAATACAATAAGTTTTAGAGTTTAATTTTCCATAGACCATAGTGTATTGAACATCATATTTAATTGTGATGGTGAGATTAAATTTGAGCTTTCCTATCAAATTAACCTAAAATCAAAACCTGCTGGAAACTTACTGTAAACCCAGATCTTGCCAAACCTTCATTCAAAATAGCATCCCTTTTAGATATCTGAAAAATTAAAATCAGTAATCAGTAAGTTTAAGATCGTTAAAACACTATGAAACTATCAATTAACCTATTTTAATAGTAATATTCATTTTACAATCAAATTATGTATCTGGATAAAATAGGAAAAATATCATTAATAAGCAAAACAAACTTTGGCAAGTGAAACAATCAACCTTAACTAAAAAATGAAGAAAAACTCTGGTTCTTTAAATTGTTCAAACGTTTCTATAACTGAATAATCCCAATCCATGATATTAGGGGACAACTTCTTATTAGACTAAAGAAATGTGACACAGGCATACGTAAGAAAAGTGGAGTTGGCATAGTTTTAGTCAGCATATTAGGGTAATTTTGTGATTGTGTAATGGGATTCAGAATTTACATATAACAGCTTTTAGGATTGTGATGCTGGAAATAAATGTTTTTTTCTAACTTTGGAATTGTGATAGGTGGCATGTTCTGAGACTAGGAAGAAGGTGGAAGGGGACGTCTGATGTGGAGTATGGGGGAAGAATGGCCTATGAAGAAAGTCAGGCATAAAATATATTGTAGGCAGTACACAATATTAGTGGAGGTAAAGTACACTGAGGAGGCCATCACCTGATGGAATTCCATAATGAAACAAATTTAGGTTGCAACTTTTATGCATTTCTACAGAAAAAAATGAGACAACCAGTTTTGAGAATAATCAGGTGATGGTGATTATTGTCGAAACCTGTCATGTCTCTTTTTTTCTGTGGTTATTCATAAAAGCTACAACCTCTATTTGTTTCATTAGTGGAGGTGCAAGTAGGAGGAGGAAAAATAGGAAGAGAGAAGACAAGAAATCTAAGGAATGAGGGTGGGTGGTAGAAGATTGGACAATATTTACATTTTGCATGGTTACAAGAAGTACGAGGAGCTTTGGAGGTAGGAGTGGAATTGCAGAGTGCAAGTGGAGTGAAAGATTGACACCCAAGAAGGTTAAATTAGTAGCAGAAACATTAGAGGTGAAAGAGGCAAGGAAGAATCATTAAGGGAAGAAATAAAAGAGTGGAGGGAGTTGATATCATGAGGTTGGATAAGGAAAAGGTCATCTATATATATAAGCCTCTCTTCAGCAGCTGAAGAGAGGCATCTAGAAGGAAATCTTGTTCAAGGAAGCTGAAGTATAGATTAGTGTAGGATTGGCTAATGCCTATGGTACAACTGTTAATTTTTAGGAAGTACTTGTTATTAACCTCAAAAGCATCATGGGTGGGGATGAATTAGGAGAGTTTAGGAGAAATTCAGTGCTGGGGACATGCACATCATTGGGGGAGTAAAAACCACAGGCACAGAGTCCCTCTGAGTGTGGGATGGAGGTGTTCACAATTCCCCATCAATGGCCACCAACAAGGTTTTGTGACTCTAAGGGTATCTCCAAGATTTGCTGGAGGCCTTGTGCATACTTTGTCTACTCTACTTTATCAAATATCTCCTTGAAATTTATGGAGCAAATGACTGTGACCTCTCTATCAGTGTTCTAATTGTCATGATTGCATATCTTCCTCTTCCTTTCTTAAAACCAAACTTACCCTCACCTAGGTACCTATTCATCATCTCTGTCAATTTTGCTCTTAAAATTTTCATAATTATTTAAGCTATAGCTCTACATATGAGATTAACTTATAAGAGCTCTCACATACCCACTATAGCCATTTATTTTGTAGGCCAAGTCGACTTTTTATATGTTCTGTTCTCAGCCGTAACTCAGCAGCTTTTCTTATATCTCTTTATAAGTATTTATTTAATTAGTATAATTAATAATATTAATAAATAATTTATTATAATTATTTATTTCCTAAGTATTTCCTACCTCTCTTATGCAATGTCCACCCAGTTTTTCTTTATTAGAAGTGTCTCTAAGGTTAACTGGTTTTCCTTCCTCATAATTCCACTTAAACTTAGTCCCCTATTTCATTTATGGATCTTCTTTTCACATATGATATTTTTCCATTTCCATCAACATGTGACTAGAATTAGATTTTGGTCTGGATTCATTCCAACTCTAGGATTCTGTATGAGTCTCTTATTTTGTTGTGTTATTGTTTATAATTAAGTAAGTACTACTGGCATATCTGTAATTGATTGTAATTTAGTCTGTGACTATCTTAAAATTTCTGAAATTGGCATCTTCCTGAATTATTCTACATTTTCAAGTGTATTATGTCATGTTTGAGTCATCTGTTCATGATCACTAAACACTCTCCTACAAAACTCTAATATTCGTCCCTGTGTTCATTTCTTATTCCTTCACAATATTCCCCTACTTCATTCCAAACTCTTCATTCCCCTATTGTCAAATTCCAATCCCCTATCACTATCATTGGTTTTCTAGATAAATATTTTTAATCTCTTTCTCGAGTGCATCAAAACTCATTGTTGTACAAATATTTTACTAAAAATAATTTGTAATGGAGTTTCTAATGAAGAAAATGAGTGATTATTTTTATTGATGAAGAGTAATCTACCGGTTAAGGTAGGTTTTTGATGAGCATTACCTTAGGTTGGCCGCATAACATCTAACTATAATTCCTCTTCAAATCTGCATACTTCCTACCCCCTATCATTCGGTTCAAAATCCCTATTCTATTCCTACCCCATCCCACTTACCCAACATTCTAGCCTCTTATTTTTATTACATAACTGAAAAGCAGAAGCTATGGGTCACACCTAATTGGTTATAAGTAATAACTATTCTTTTCCCATTCAAAATTGATAGGTACCTATGAATAACAGTGACTGGCAAGGGTGTTCTTGAACTTTATTGTTTGACTTTAAATAAATTATCTTCATGATTGTTGATCTGATGTAGGAGTAGTACTTTGTGCTGAATATTGAAGTACTTTATACATCTAATGCTACCTTCAAATCATAATGAATACTGTACAATATACTGTATATTAGATACTAGAATAGAAACTAACTCAATGAGTTCATAATAGAGTGTGATTTAAATTCATTCTAAGCATTTTTATTTAGTGTTAATAATATTTTAAGATTAGGATTGTTGGTTTACCCTAGTGGGTAGCATGCTTGCCTGTTAACCTAAAGGCCATTGGTTATAATCTCACCCTGGACATCTGTTGTGCTGTCTAAAACTAAGTTTTCTTAATGGTTAGCATCAGCAAGGGTACTTGACTGTAAAACTATGTGCCAAAACAACTTAACAAAGCAGTTCTATAACTATGGGAAAAATGCTTAGGTGAAATAATACCTTGCAGTAGCCTTTGAGTTCTATACTCTTAGTTTTTGAGAAGAGTAATGGGTGATGGGAGTCCCAATATTCACTTGAACTTTCCTTATCAATGAGGTTTTCAAGTGGTCCCAAAGGTAAAAATGTTCTTTTTTTAGTGCACAGCCAGCCCTTCTGAAATTACAATGTGTTTTAAGTATAAAAATATTTTCTTATAGTTAATGGATAATGTTTATATCAAGAAATTTTTTAGAAAATACAATAGTATTTCATTACTAGAGACCTAGAGGTTTTATGTGAAACAGTATGTCATATAGTAGACTAACCTCTTGCGTTTTTATAAGCACACCTCCTACATTATAACAGTTGCCATCTGTTATATGGGGAAGACATATTAAATGTTTTCCCCCAATTCTGCGAGATAATTCAGGCCTCATAATATTCCACATAGCATCTAAGTCATCGATAGTATGAAATGTTTGAAGACTGTAAAAATGAAAAGTACTTACATTGAGTAGAGTGTATTACTAATATTACTTAAAATTAATTTCTAGAGATTCGAGATATAGAAGTGTTGCAAAAAATAGGAATGGATGGAAGGATAAGCATCTCATATGAAATCTTTATATGATCCAGGCCATGCAAGTAAGCAAGAGTGGCAGACAGGGAGTCTAGATGGGTGCAGTTAGGTAGGGGAGTAAAGCGGGGTGTCCGCTGTCTCCTGTGCTTTTTAAAGTATACCTTGATGAGATAGTAAAAGAGGCATGGGAAACGGTTGAGTCAGGAGTAAAAGTTGGTGGAGTACTCATTATATCAGTCAGATTCGCCAACGACCAAGTCCTAGTTAGTAATTCAGTCAAAGGACTGAAGACCTTATTGAATGCTTTACAATACCAGTGTCAGAAGTTTGGGATGATAATTAATAATAAGAAAATGAAATTTTCAAGAAGTAAGAAGGCTAGGCTAAATATCATGCTAGAAGGGAATAACCTAGAACAGGTAGAAAAGTCTACTTATTTGGGAAGCATCATAGAAGAAAATGGATCTAGTGTTCTGGATATTAGATGAAGAATTGCTTTAGCAAAAAAGAGGTCTTTATGAAAAGGAAAGAGAGGGACCCTAAATAAAGATTTGAAGAAAAGATTAGTAAAAACTTTATGTAGAATTATATGGATCCGAAACCTGGTCTATGAGGAGCATAGATTGGAGGCTTTTAAGATGTGGGTTTGGCAATGGATGGAGGAGAGGTGGACAGAGAAAAAAAC
>WURS02390101.1:0-17208 GCA_011762765.2 Rhinocypha anisoptera
GTTCCGAGAGCGGCGTCGGGGTGCTCGCAGGGATTCAGGGAAATGGTTGTTCGAGGGCTGGAATGCGATGCCGAAGGGGGGGGATCGGGTGGCTTGGGACATTCAGATGTGGCAAGGGGATTATTAGGAAGCGTGGGAAGAGACGAGGATGAGGAGGGAAAATATATATATATATATATATATATACATATCTTGAGGATGGGATCACGAGGGGGTGGGGGAGGGGGAGGAAGGAAATGAAGAAAAATCCACGCTTCATTCAATAAGCAAAGAGGCTGGAATTTCCGCCGGAGGAATTACTCGGGGGGGACACGAAGCTTTTCGGTCGCTCCCTTGAGTCAGCTCGGCGCGAGAAATGGTGGGATGAACTTCTTAATATTCCGATTTTACGTTTCTGATTATTTAAATACCGGCGACCGGTGATCTTACGTTATCACCGACGCCGAGATAAATTTCATTCGCTCAGTCGCCTCGAGATTAAGGTGAAAATCCGTTTCTCGGAATAGAAATCCGTTAATTAAAATATTACACTACGTGAAAATTTATAAAATGTATTTAAAATGAAGGAATTATGGCAAATACGATTTCCTTCTACACCTTATAATTCATTTCTATCACACAAATAACGCACTATGAACCAATTTTTTCTCCACTCTATAATTAATTTACCAGAGAGATGGAGCCGTAGCACATTATCCCTCGAGGCCGCTCCCTTCCTTATGGCGTTGACTTTAAGTCGTATAGAAGTAATAAATGGATATTAATGTTACTCCGTATCACGTAAGTTATCCTCACGAGGTTAGATCATGAAAGGTAGAGTTAATATGGTCAAATATGTCTTGAGACCGGAGGGCTTTACGAATCATTTTTCTATGTCGCGGTCTGAAATCATGATAGGTGGGGATATCCTCAGATTCCACCAGTCCACGAAGAAATTGCAAGGTTATGCTATATATTTAATCTTACGTTCCTTCCCATTACGTCCAGAAGATGATACTTGAAAAGCAATTCTCTATCTCCACGTAGTAGGTTAGCTAAATGCACCAGTAATACGCGAGAGGAAAATAAGAAAAAATACCTTCCTAATTGAAGAACTCCATCACGTTGATTTTCAATTATTTTTTTGCTCTATACTCAATCAAAGTTAATATAGGTGTATCAGCCTAGTAAGCATAGGTTTTTGTCTCTTTTCAACCGGAAATTAAATAAATAATCAAGAAAGAATGTCCCTGACTAAATCATATTTAAGTGGTAGATCTTACTAGAGAATTTTAGGTTGGGGAACGTATTAAAATTTCGTTTTTCAAGGATTATCGAACGACACTAGGTAATTATTACTCTAACCACTTACAAAGTTACTCGCTAAATATTATAACTTTTAGTTAATCATTTCCTTTGTTCAAGGTGTAAATATAGTTGGGATAAAATGCTGATTTTTTAAAGGACTACAAATACAAATGAACATTATAATTACTCACTTACCGCGTGCATGTACACTATAAGTGAGATTCTATATTCTATGCTAATAGTCTTAGAGGTTTCTCACTGAGGTACAACAAACAGTTTACACATCAACAGTACAGATAAAACTTTTTGCTGATTCAATTCCCCTGGAGAGTTCATAGCAATTTATATTAATCTAATAATTTATTATCAATCATTCTGATTTTATAAACTTTCTTTTAGAATTTTACAACGTTCGTTTGAGGACCCTGAGTGGGATAATTACGTAAACAATTTAAAAATAATAAAAAATATTTCTTTGGTACGTAATCAGTGAGCCATTTTGTATTAATTCACCAAATTGTTTATGTTCCATAAAATGGATCTTGGACAAAGTGGTGCGCATCGCAGTAATGTCTTAATAAATTTATTGAAAAATCGGCAAAAGGAAATTTCACAAAAATATACCACGATGGATAAATTTATGTTATTTATTGACTGGACACTAATATCAATCTTCTTTTACGAAAGGATACGTTATCAAACATCTGATCGACAGTTGAATATTGTAGTATGGTGTCACAATTATATATTTTCAGCTAATCATTTATACGCTCTATCTGCACGTAGTTTGGTGTTAACATCCTTTTCTCCACCTTTTTCTATTAATTACCTGAACTTCCGTTCAAATTACATGCATCGACTCATATAGGATTTTTGTTTCCTTTTATGTGGGTTTTTTTAGGGCGTGCCTTGTCCACGTTATTCTTCTCTTCCTTATCGTGTTATAGGTTCACTTAGTGTTATAAGTTTTAGTTATCCAACCATCATGAATTTCCACATCGTTCATCCTAAAACCAACGAGTGCAAGATTCAACGAGTTTGAAATGGCGCAGTTCATGTATGACCACAACACTGTGCTTGCTATTGCCACCCGTAAATCTGTATCTTGAATGAATGAACATTGAAAAAAGGAATTCCCTCGCCGTGACAAAGTCAAGGTGGAATCCCTCAATGGCGGTCGGCGAACAGGCTCTTGTCTTGGGCTTCGTCCACTCCCGAGTCACAGCCATCCATTTCGCCTGGAACATTCGAGACTGGTTCCCTTCCTCACTCACCATATTTGCTTGGTCGCTCTGAAGGGGGCAGTGGAGAGGGTCTTCGGACTGCGGAGTGGGCTCCCCAGGCCCTCCGTAGCTCCCAACTTCTATCCCCAAGTCATCTCTTTCGTGAGTTGGAGATAGGGTCACTTCAAATCGTCGGCCCAATCGCTAGCTCCAGCACTTAATTCCCAGTGGGAGTAATTCGCCGGAAATTCTGAAACCGGTACCTTTGATGGGAGATTTTTTTTATACAAGGTAGTCCGCAAGTCCATTGATTTACGCAGAGACCTCTCTCATTTTGCTCTCTCCCCCAATCTCCCTCACTGACTCTAACCCTCGCCCTACATGGTTTCAAATTCCTAAGTGTGTTTCCGTATCTCCACATCTCATAATGGTAAAAAAACTGCTTTCGGCTCGAATTTAATACAATAAGATGGTATTAATGTTATCCTATCGTAGAAAGTTTAGATTCCTTCATATGTATCCTCTACTTCAATCTTAAGTCAAGGCGTACAGATGTAAACCATTCGAGGAGTACGAGAAGCGGAAATTTTTTGTACTTTGAAACCGGGAGAAAACTTTTATGGTATGGGACGAGATTCTTATCCCGATGTGATGGAAATGCACTTTAATTTAGTATAAACAAAATATCCTTTTAATTTTTGAATATGCGGCTTATTTCTGTGCTTACGTTTCTTCACAGCTCCGATACCAAGGTATTATGCGGCATTCCCCATTGTACATTTCTATTAAAAATTAAAGATACACTGATAAAGAAATAAAAATAATGGCATAGAACCGCAGGCAGAGGACGTAACGACAAAACCAACGCATTTATAAAATTAATTAAATGAAGTAATAGGCAAATATTGATCTACGAAATTCATAAACGTGGCACATTGAAATCCAAGTTACAGTTGTCCAATAGTGCTCATGATGGCCCGAAATTAAAATCTTGGTCACAAGTTCAAACTCCCTAAGGTGTTCCTGTTATCTCAGTCCCAAGACTTTATGGGAAGTCACAGATGCGTAAGGGTAAACACGGTCTCCCTGATCTGAATAAGAGGATTCCGTACGCCTCCAGGGAATAGATCCTGGTAAATACTGTGGAGAGTTAAATTAAGGAAAGTTAAAGACCGAGGAAATACGTTTTGAAGTTCTAACTTTTGTAGTACTTGTACCATAACCGTCATTACTTCACCGTTATTATAATCATAAACAAATTATCGACGATGAAAGAAACCTTAAAACCACGTGATCGGCGAAATATAATATGTCAATCGTTCAAGAAAAGCAAAAATTCTATTTACCACCCTTTAATGAGACAAAAATTATCAATTAACACAAGTGCTATGAAATAATCATACAACCTTCGTTACTAGTTATCGAACAAACACTAGTATGCCTTGCTTTTGGCGAAAATAACACAAAAGTTCTCTTAGACTTGAAGCACCGGTCTACCCTCACGCCAGTCCCACTTCACACTGCCCGGCAAGGGGTTGGTTCCGTTTTTCCCCGAACCACTGCCGTGAAGGCGATTTCGTCACTAGCGCGTCTGTGCGCCAGGTTCAACTCCAAGCCGGGCCAATCAAGAGCCAAATGGTAATCATTCTACGCTCCTCGTCTTGAATTAGTCCGTCCTAGAAGAACGGGTCACTTTCCTACGCGGACTGGCCTATAAAAGTGATATCGGAGCGGAGCACGCAAGAGGGGTGTCTCAAAAAAAATGTTAAAGAGATACACTCCAAAACTGGACGGAATTTTTTTAAATTATTAAACCATCTTGACTTTTCTCGGCGAAGAGACGGAGATGTATTCTGATTTAAATTGCAAACCCCCCGGTGTTAAAGGCTTTCTTACTTTTTTAATTTTTATTTCGTTGTCTCATGTCACGGGGCATATTCTTCTTCCAGTGCCTAGGAAGTTATGTCGTAAAAAAAATCACAGCTCACAGAGGAAACGTCATTGGATTTGCGAGTTTCCCTTTCACCACGAGTGATTTTACAAGCTTCATAACATTCTTGGTCTCGGGTGAAATTTTGTGAAATTATCGCGGCACATTAATGAGAAGAAAAACTTGATAATTCCACAGGAGAACTTTTTTTTATTTTCAGCACGACCTAGGTTTCGGGGTTGGGGGTCATCATCTGGTCATGATGGGTCATCATGAGGTCTAACGTCGAAACCTAGTTAGTGTCAATATAAAATGCTTCCTGTGGAATTACGAAAATGTTTTCTTCTTATCAATTACATGTTCCAGTATATTCAGAAGCCTCACGACGACACTTATCATTGATGCTCATCAACAATGCTGTCTCAGGCGAAACTTTGTGGAAGTGCAGCATACTGGGAGTAAAGGAAGTAACTCTGCAGTCTCCACATGAAATTTTATTTACCACGATCATGGTTTGGTAGTAATGCACCTGATGATGTAGCCTTGTTATGAAACCATGGCCATGGAAAATAAAACTTCATGTGGAAACTGCAGAGATACTTCATTTACTCACAGGATGCTCATCAAATCTCGATGAATGATTCGATATTTCCAAAAATTTTTATTTTTAATTGGTCATCTGATATACTGGTTTCATTTTCGTCATTAATTGGTGGCTTAAGGAACATAAGAGTCAAAAGAGACTGTACGTACATGTCGTATTATATCGCATTGCGAATTTCAAGCGCTAATATTATGAGCTCTGATGTAAAAAATTATCTCAGTGAAGCACTCATTAAAATAAATTGTTTTCCTTAAAAACCCTAAGGCGTTTTCCCCTGTGAGATCGAGTGCTTAGCTTATTCCATGTGACTTTCATTTTACCAGCTTGTTAGAATAAAGTTAAGAGTATTCAGAGGAGGCGTAGGACCATTGAAGACTATCAAGTTCTATTTTCAAACGAAAATTGCAACTCCTTGCTAAAAATGGAAAGATAAAATTACTATTTTCCCCTTGTGATAAGTCCCTTTTCAAGAAGCACTGGCACGTGACTGAAATCGCTATCCTGGCCCGCTTTGGAAACCATTTCGCTCCTCAAATTTCTAGGCCGGTTTTGGCGAAGATGTGGCACGCGGAGCAATTATTTTGTCATGGCGGTGGGGGAAATTTATTCCACGTGGTGTTTAGATTGCAAAGTCGAAAATAATAACTGAAAATTAATCTAACCTAGAGTTGCAAATTTGACAACTAATATAATACTTATAATTTTATTATAATTTCATCTTATTATAATGCATCGTAAAAATGAAATTGACAAAAAATATGGTTTTTTTAATGATATACGTACATGATCTTGGTTACACGCTCTATTATAATATTTTCAACTATAAAACAAAACATTGTGAATATCATTTTTAAATTTATTGTTTTTTATATAATTGTCGTCAGTGGTTGGGTTGGCACGAGAGGCAAGAGTAGTTTACCTTTTACTCTAACTTTGGCACTCAATCGCCAAAAGGTCCGCCATCCCTGGTCTAGGCATTAGATTATTATCGTTTTGTCTAATATGCCTCCTTCGATCAAAGGTTATTATGTTCATAAGTTCATGGAGCTTTCTATCAAAGCTTAGCCTTAGGATGTCATATTAGATCTTTGCCTCTGCAGTTGAGTTTTGGAGGTTATTTGGGCCAATGGTTAAAAAATTTGCGGAATTCTACGTTGAAAAATGCGTACCATCGAAGCTCTTGTAAACCTATCTTGGATCCATCATAAGCCTGAAAACGAACCTATTAGAATTATTATCTTAGCCTGTTTACTAGCTACGTATACGTCCTACCTATCTTTGCATGACTCACAAGAATATTTGATGTTCTGAGACCAGTTTGATTCGTTTAAAAGTAATGGAGGCGCGTAATAAATTCACGAAGTTCAAATGTCCCTTTTCGAAAGTACGTTATTATTTAGAGCCTCGAAAGTTGAATGCAATTCGTCATTATGTCTATTTTTTGTTTTTAAATGTTATTTTCATAGTAATTTTATTTCGAGGGATTTGAAAATTAAAATTGCTGCCACGGATTTCGGATAAGAATTTCAGAATTCGCGAGAAGTGAGATAAAATTAGCTCTGTGGGTTGAGTGGGATGGCTGTGGTAATATGTCAGAAGGATGGATGGATTTTCACGCAATAATGAACACAAAGCTGTGCGTTATCAGGAGACCGATTTGGCGATTTTTCTACATGTCAGCGGCCGATTCCGTGAATAGATCTCCCGCCAAATACTAAAGGCAGCTGACGACCGGACGACCGTTTTTATTGATCACCCAGCCATTAACTGCGGTCCCTCGTCATTGCTCTTGGGTCGCTTGGCTCCAGCAAACATTTTCATTTCCCCCTTGTGATAAGAAATCATAAACCGATTTTTCAAGCGGTCAAGAGAAATTTCGAACTCGTTTACAGTCGAACTTCGTGTTTTTTTCAGTTTCGTGGTTTCACTTGTGGACAGAAAAGCAGAATCGCTAAATTCCGGGTGGCTTGCGTGATTAATTTGCATACGACAGTCAACTTCGTTTTTTGGGCCTGATAATGATGACACATAATCGCGAGATCTGAATACGCGAGTGCCATTGGTCTGGGCAACTTATATGCTCTTTTTAGAAATTAGTTCCTTCCAAAGTAATAAGGTACAATGTTAATTAAGCTTCCAATGTGGAAGCAGTTGCTGGAGAACCTGGTAACGTTTTTACTGTTATTCTCAGATTACATGTTAAACGATCCTGACAGAAGGTTACTTACAAACTTCTAATTTAAAGTTTGGATTTCTTACATTATAAATTGAATTCTTTTAGGTTTCACTTTGTACAATATGATAATATTCATAACAGTTGAAGAGGTACAGCGTACATACAACATAAAATGTATTTTTAAAGTCAATCCAACTTGCTGTTTCTGTGTGTATATATGTGTGCCAGGGACTATCAAGTTAGTGGGGTGGAGGGGGGCAGCTTAAACTTTTATGTTGAGGTTACAAGGAAAGAAGCATGCATGATAAACAAGATAGAGTAAATAAATAAGGAAATAATTCATATTTAGTCGAATGTGTATACTTTTTATTGTACTCTAATACGTAAACAGACGGAGGTATAGAAAGACACAACCTCCATCATGAGAGAATTCCACCAAGTATAGCCTAAAACCGTCTCATACGTTAACAGACATTTTTTTCGTAAGTTCTCGGTGTTATTTTATTCATTTTATGTATTTTTACATTAATTTTTCTAGGGCGGGGCAGCTGGCCTCCCTCCGACATAACCCCCTGATAGAACCCATGTGTGTGTGCCCCTTCCCTTAAAAATTTTATCCGATGACCAGGTATGTCGACCCGAGAATACAATCTGTCGAAAAGTTCAGTTCTTCTGTCATGGATTCTTTCATCCTGTTGACGAAACCTCGTGATTCCAAACCAGTGGTATTAACTTCAGAGACCTATACTTTCTTTTTTTAATTAATCCCTGATCTGATATATCTGTTACGGCAGAACAAAGAAAAATAGAAGCCCTCGAAACGTGCTGCTGGAGGAGAATGCTGGGAATTAAGTGGGCGGACAGAGTTAGGAACGAGGAAGTGTACAGAAGATCGGAGGAACCTAAGTGAATGTGGAGCACTATAAGGAAAGAAGAATAAGGTGGATACGACACTCCCTGAGGTTTAATGAGATCGTGGATAATATAATAGAGGAAAAAATAGATAGGAAGGCCCGGTGGGGAAGACCGAGGGACAAACATATAGGGAAAATTATCAGAGACGTTAGAAAGACCTTCCAAGGGGTGTAAGAGAGCTAGCGCTAGATAGGAAAGGATGGAGGGGACTGCAGTCAACCAATCTTCGGACTGAAGTACCGATGATGATGATCTGTTACGGAGCCGTGCCTAAAAAGTCGCGACGACTCACGAATGCAGAAATATATTATCCCGCTCGCAAGCTGGATGCACCGTAGCATAACAAGGTCGATAAAATGGGCTACTCGAGGTATTTCGAACGGAAGGAGGGGCGGAAGGGGGCGCGGCGAAGGAAGAGGAGAGGGAGGGACTTGTGAGAGGGGGAGATTAGAAAGGAAATTGAGAATAAGTACACTCGACAACAAAAGGCCCCGGGTGGGACAAAAGACGGCGTTTAATTGGCTCGCTTCCCTCTTCTAATTTTTGTCTTCATTTCGGAAAATATCACTACTGATCCCAATGAAATCACGTTTTTTTATAATGCTCATATTCCGTGAGAAAAAATTATCCTTCAGGTCGTCACCTTGCTTCATAAAACCATTCTAGAAATTTAATTAACCAAAATGAGGAGGGGGTAGAAAAAGTAATTTAATCAAATAATCAGGGATAAAATTTTAGTATCAGTTGCTTGCAGTTCTAGTTGAAGTAAAATGAAAAAATCATGCAATCCGCCCCAATATTTACCTCTGAAAATTTACGTGGTGTATAGTACGGGTGCAGCAACTGGATATCTTAAATCCACCACTTTTGAGAAATGTTTCTGCAGCCATTCTGACAGAAGTCCGATTTTTAGGACAAAATATTTGCATTTAGATTTTCACTGGATTTAAAGTCCAGTCCGAATAGGTCGAAAATCTCCAGATTTCGGAAAAAATTGGACAAATGATGAAATTTGGTACACAGATAAAAAATATGATTTTAAAAACTTTTGCATCAAAAGGGAGTGCGGATCGTGTTTATAAACAAAATGGCGGCCATGACATTTCGAAAAAACTGTTTTTCGCTCATAACTTTACAAATATTAGTGCCAGAGAAAAACTTTTAATTAGGTACTTGTAGAGGATAAAAAGACAAAGAAAATGATAAGTTGCACGATAAATTTAACCAAATAATTTATCGCAAAAGTGTCAATAAACAAAAAATATGACTTTTTTTTTGGGCCAAATTACAGTTGAAATAGGTCAGTAATAAAGCTTTTATAATTGTATAAATGTTCTCCTGATCACAAATTCCAAGCGTCAATAGTTTCTGCAAAATTGCCGATTAAACAAAAAAAATTGACATTTTTTCACCCTTTGATATGAACCCTTTTACAGATACATTTTCACAAAGTGGTCAAAACGATTTTTTACCTGTGTACCATATTTTATGGTTTATCTAATTTTTCCGGAAAAAACCTATTCCGACTGGGCCTTTAATGGGCTTTAAAAGTGATGTCTTGTATGCTATAATCTGAACGCTTAGGGCGCAAGACTACTTGATAACCAAACGATATGACACGATAAAAATCATCTCAGTGAGTTAAAGGACTAGGGATGTTCACGATGTTCGCACGGATATTGAAGGTCCTATTCATTTAGAAATGTTTTACTCAATAAGCGGACAAAGAGCTTTGATGACCCACGTATGTAATGAATCCATTGGTTGCTTCACTACTTACTGTCATTGTACAAAAACCTTCTCGTCACTACTTCCCGTGGGCATTAACGCTGGAATGAAACCACTTCAAAGACCACACTTATTCATCCCATTGCATTAGTTTCATAAGGCCACCTCACACACGGTGCATGGTATCAAGCGCATGCACACGTGCACGATCTCGTCGGAAACGTTATCTCCAAAAATGACGGGGTCATGCACGAGAAAAATAGAACATGTTCTAATTTTGTCTCATGCATGATGCTTGCATGATTAGCTCTCGTCGGCCATGTTTGTTATGTGAAATGTGGAGATACCGCTTCAAAGCTAAAAAATATTATTACAATAATTTAACGCATAGTACTGTGGCAAGCAGGCAATCAGGAAGCATATTAATGCAGATAGATTATAAAATGTTTTATGTGAAATTATTTAATCGAGCCCTGGAAGACAAATAGTCGGAAGTCTAGAAGCGGAAATTAGTATTTTATTTAAGGGTTAGTATTCCGGTGACGTGTAAAACTTCGGCGCAGTTGGTTTAAATTTCAAAACGGTAGATTCATACAGGTAGCGGCATAAGGTCTTTGCTACCACAGGCACGTCCATGATATATCATGCACCGTGAAATTTTCATCGCCGGATTCGGTCATGCATGAGATATGGTTTCCAACGAGATGATGCACACGTGCATGTGCGTGATATCGTGCACAGTATAAGGTGACCTTAAGAAATAGTAAAATCTCATCTAATTTCGGAAAGTGTGAGTCATGGTTTCATAACGCAAGCTATCAACTCAATATGCTCATTATTCAATGGCCAGGGTTGCTTAAGTTAAAGAAGTCTGAAAAATGTTTTCTTCCTAAACTTTCGGATACTCTAAAGAAGTCGGATCTCAAAATTCTCAGAAGACTCATATTAATCTCTCAATATAAGAAGAGTCGTATCCCATGTCATTTTACAGAGAATTTACTATATGAAAAAAATTAAGAACGTAGGCATTTTTAATTCTTGCGATAGATAGATTTTTTTTATTGCTTTCCCTCTTCAAAGAAACTTCCCTCATCAAGCCGACATATTCGTTTTCATCTTCCTGACCTTCAGGCAACGTCACTTATCCATTTTTTCTTATTCCAACCCCATTGAGAAAGGAATTGTGGAAAAAGGCAAGGCCAAATAACGCTTGTTCTTAGCAGAATTAATATAGCATTCATTAAGGTTAATGTGACACAGGATTGGCCGTAGTTTTTTTAAATTTTATAATGAACTGGAAGAACGTGCCAGTCTAATAATACATTAGATAACTACTAAAAGACTACATCAAGGCATACACGAGTAAGCGTAAGAATAATTTTCAAAAGTTAAAATATCATCAGGTAGGTATTTGAGTCACATAATGATCTTTCACCTTTTTGAAAAGGCAGAATTTTTCGAATTGAAAACCAAATGCGTATTTGAAATTGGTATTTTAATCAGTATATATGATTTAAATGTATTTTATCAATTGAAAATGTTAGCCATACATAATAGGAATAATAGAGTTAACTAGGGACATTTCAGTTAGTTAAATAGTGTGTCGAAATAAAATGGACATAGCAGTCGGGATATGAAAATATTTGCGTCGAAAAGCGTTGACTTTAACGGAGAAATTAATGAAAGCCTCCTTAGAAAAGCTGTATTATGTGGTTTAACATTAGATGCTTCTGAAAACTGGTCAATTAAGTAAAATGATAGGCTTTATGCTAGAGTACTATGAGATATTGGTTGGGGAATGATGGAGGGGTGAAATTAATTGGAAAGAAATACAGCTATGAGCTTAAGATAGTATCGTAGGATAGGAATCTGTTAGAACAAAAAACAAGGAGGAGATAAGAAAAGAGGAAGTGGAATCATTGAGAGGAGATGGGAAGTTTAATACTGTGTTACACCACAGCTGTTAGGAGAGCGTGGAAGAGTCAGGAAAAAGTAAAAAATTTTTGATAGAATTATAAAGGGGGTACCTTGTAGATAGTACTCATAACAGAAATTATAAATTAAGGCTGTTCAGAAATTAGGAAGTCTCCGATAACTCTTTATAGGCTCCACCGCCATTCATGAAAGACCTTTTTTGACTGGCAGACAACACCTAGAAGTAAAGAAATTAATTTAAGATGCATTTAACGAATATTTAAAATACTATACAAAATGAGTGTTTTTAATATGGCAATAATATTTGTGTTAATTTAATATTTAAAAACCTGATTTCCATAGAAGTATAATTTTACATCCCACACAGTATATCTAAACTCATGTCTCTTTCACAACTTTACCACAGTATTAATTCAACAACTTTTTGGGCCGTTTCAAGTTACTGAACTTTTTCCAACAAATATATAGTATTAGGCATTCTTGTTTTATATACTTGGTTTTAATACGGTAAAAATTGCAGCTTCGCTTCAGCTTTGCATTTCTCATAGCAATGTGTATTTCTTACCGCTGGCTTTGGGGAAAATATTTTCGAAGCTATTCGGAGAAATGATTAGGAGTGATTTAAAGGCTATAATCAATTTCACTGAGTAGGCCGTCACTTGGTATATATTTATGTCATAAAGGCTATAAATAAAAATCGCCACTTTGTATGTGTTTTCTAGAGTCCTGGTGTGGCCGAAAGACCAGATAAAACACGAGTTTAAAAGCAGCTAGAGACAAACACATCTTCATTAATGGATGCAGGGTAGCTTCCTGGGGAAAACTAGCATACATTGGGCAAGGGCAGGTAATAATACTCGTATTAGGGAAGGGTGTGGGAAGAGCGATACATCCAAGTAAAAAATCACTTATTCGGATAAGGAAGACAATCGTAGTTTTATAAAGAGCTTGAGAAGTTAAATGAATTTCGCCATAAGAAGGCAAGAACACTAATCTTGAAAGAAGAAAGTGACAGTAGGAAGTAAAATATCACAATAAATGAATTATTTCTAACTGAGAATCAACTAATATCGACCAATAATGTTAGCCACTGCTTAACTATACCTGCTCCTTATTGATAAACAGATGTCGTATATGATGGTTATTTTTTAAGTTCCGCTTTCAATATAAATGAAACTAGTAATGATAGTGTAAAAAACTTTTTATATTTTACTCCTTAAAATTAAAAATATTTTCCGCGCAGTATCTTTGTTGCTTTAAACCCTTATAACAGCATTGTATTAGTTATTTTATGCCCAAGTTATAAAAATCAGCCGCCCGTGAAGGAAACTAATCTTTAAATGTTTTCAGTTTAGAATTTTTGGATGGGAGCAAATGCACCTTACAGAGCCCGAATCTTGCGCCGTGCGATCACCTGTCCCGCTACCGGAAGGAGTTTCTCCGCAGTTAGCGGTTTGATACTGTCGTAGAAGTGAAAACATAGGTTGAAGATAGATGTCCTTCGGAGGCGGAAAAATGAATTCTATAACGTGGGCATAAAAGAAACTAATGGAGCACTATGATAAGTGTTTTAACAAACAAGGAAGAGAACTATTTATTAAAATAGTTTCAGGGGTAAGTTTTGATAATATCTTACATTATATAATAGTTATTAGATTAGATTATAGTAGTTATATAATTTGATAATACTAGTTAAAATATTTTGGTACAAGGATCTTCTTAGAAAATTAACATCCTACTTTTAGTGGACTTGCAAAATAAATGTTGCCTGAAGTAACAAGTTTTAGACTGTTTCCGATAACAGTGAGATAAATAAAATTCTCTTGCTTAGAAATATCAAAAGGGAGACGGGTCCAAAGATTCTTTGTCCTCGTCTTTTTGAAGTCGAAAACGGTCTAAACATATTTTGCCTCGGGGTCCAAACGAAAGGAAGTGAAAAATTTTTCAGAGATAACTTTTCTCGAGAGAGAGAGAGAAAGATAAAATTCCCGTCGCATGTAGCAGCTTAATGCACTTGGAAAACCGTCAACGTCTAAATGAAAATGCATTAGTCTATCTCTCGTTGAGGTTTTGCGAGGGATTAATACGAGTAAACAGAAGAGGGCACGAAAGAGTTATTTCTTTGGCTAAACTTTCGCTTTGTTTCGATTCCTTTGATGGGACGCACTCTGGAAAGAAGGGTCCTTTTAATTGTTGCCCGCTCCAGATTGCTATTCCTTTAGGGCCATCCTACCTTTTTTACCACACAAAAATTAAAAGTGCTAGAGGTCTTTCGGGATTTGAATACCGAGAGAGCGCGCACTTAATATGAAGGGAAGAAAAACTGCAGAAATTACGAAATGTGTCGATGGGCTGCATAAAATGGATAAAGTGGGTTTGAAAGAAACTAACGAAAACCACAGCATGGAATACCCTTTCCTTAGCTAATACGGAAATTAAATACTACGTGAACTTTGCAGTTACTCACAAATCAGCCCCATATTCTTGCCTCACTTTCCTCCCGCATTTTAAAAACTCTTGCTTCCTTCCTTCCCGATGTCTCGCATAAGGAGACACCCATTGTCGTATCATCTACATTACAAATTGAACAATCCATAAATATTCTTTTGGTGTACTAGAAATTTTTAACAAGTTGTCATTCATATTTTCCGTAAGTTTTCTATTTGCACACAACACAATTTATCATGATGGAAATTTCATTTATTCGCAAGTGCATCAAAACTCGCTACAGTCGCCCTTGTTGTTGAAAAATTCTGAAGAGACAATTTTATAATTTGCGTAAGTTAAAGGTTTTTGAGATAGAGAGAAGTCGATTACTCATGCTGTACTCGGAGGGTTCTAGGATTTTATAGTAGAAACCGTTTTAGTAATCCATTTCGGCTAAAATGGAGTTGTTAAATTCATTGTAAACAATTTACGTCACTTTAATTTATCATTAGCAATGAACGGTTTGATCGCATTTTGCTATTTTAGTTCATAAACCCACATATATAACCATTTATTGCCATCCAGGTTATCCTGGAGGTGGCGTAACACAAAGATCAGATGTTCGAGTTGCTGGTGACTGGCTGGAGTCGAAGCATGGTGTTTGTCCAGATGAGTTTTTTTCTGTGACACAAAGACGTGCTAGATGACCATAGCCGTTAATGCACCCTATAAACAAAAATAATACTCTATAACGATTTATATCTTTTTCGGTAATATAATCAATTATACTGCAGACTTTCGCATTTATAACGGGAATTCAGAAGAGAAATTCTTTTAATATCCTTATTTTGGAAACATATCCTTTGAACCTAATTTTTTGTGAGTCTCTTTTACCTTTTTACCATTGTTTTTTTCATATGATTCATGTAAGCCCATACTATTCGACGAAATTCGTTCTTTCGTTTGCCTTTTTTCCCTTTGCCACAGCTTACTTTATTTTTGACATTTCGCTCTCTAAAAGATTTTTCAGATGGAAAAGGGGATCAATCGATCAACGGGCCAAATAATTCTCGAAGGATTCTTCATTAAGTTTTTTGAGGCTTTTTTTCCTCCACCAAAAATTCTGCTACGCGAATAATGCGGTGCCTCGGCGTGTGCGAATCGGCGGATGTGAATCGGGGTCCCTTTTTGGTTCTCTAGCACCGAGCCTCCTCTTCGGCTGGGTTCCCTCGCCCGAGCATTAAAGTGCCTGTTTAAATGGGGGGGGGATGTTTATGCGCGGCGCGATGCCCTTACAAAGAGATGCTTGGGCACGCTGTACATCAAAGGATCCAGGTATAGTGCCGGTGGCAAGAAATTGACGGAGGTTGTAGTGAAGATGGGAGTGCTGTTACGTTCTATCGTTTAATGTGGAGAGCACGAAAACTCTAAGATGTAAAGGAAAAACTTAAATAGTCCCACTTTCCCGTAGGACGTGAGGTATTTCAGTGCCGCCATCTCTTTTTGAACCTAATTGTTCCACATATACTGAAGCGTTTAGCCTAGATAACCAATAAGAATGAATGGAGTAAGAAGTTTATAGTGTTTCATTAAAGTTTTATTCCAAGCTTGTATCAAAATGATTTCATTTTTTAAAGGGCGAATGAAAATTACACTGCATGGTGAAACTCTCATTTACCCATTACGTTCCATGCAAAAAAAAATAATGTCTCTGGACTCGAATCCTGGACGCTTTAGTGGGATTTTTTCCCTCTCCCGTACTTATCGGATGAATGAGCACCTTCTCTAAAATTTTCAGACCGATATTTTGGACAAAAGTGCCCGGGAATGTGTGTCAATGAGTCAAATCAGTCAAAGAATTTGCAGAAAAATCGTAAAGATGGTTAAAAAGCCTTTTGCTAAAAAAAATATTCGTCTAACGAGTAGACGAAATTTCCGACGCGAATTTTGATTTATAAATTTGAAACTTTGCTGAAATGTCACTTGAAATGTTTCTAATTTGTAATACGCATTTTATACTACGGTAATCAAGTGGTTTTTGGTGAAGGAGAAGTTTTTAAATCTAAATTTATGGAAAACAGACATGGAAAATTAACAGACCTCAAGGTGAAATGCGATAAGAAATAAATGTTCAATTATATTGACATTGTCAGCGTATGAATTTGTGGTAATATGAAGATTCTTTTCTAAAATTAATGTGACGAAATAGTTGCAAAGAATAAATGCATTTTAAACAGTTGTTTGCAGCACAGTCGTGATGGAAACCATCCGACCGATTCCGGTAAAATTCCGATTGACGACTCCAGGTTCAAAATTCATTTTCGGTGGAAGCGTACGCTCGAATGGAATTAGGTCGCCCTTCAGCGGAATGAGATCGTGAGAATGCCTCTGAACACAACTCCATCCCGTTGTTTTCATGAATAGGTTGGTGCCTCTCTGATGTGGTCATTTTTTGGAGCGGAGTTTCGGAAGCAAAATACTGTCTGGAAACTGAACCAGCCAAGCAACCATGTTCACTGGACCTTTTAACATGACCACGAATGGAAGGGAAACTAGAAAATGTGGGAAGGACGAAAATTTTTTCCGTCCAATCCTAGCCGCACTAGTGCATTATGGAGTCGGGGTGCTTTGGTTAAAAACCATAGAAGTCTAAATTTTTCAGTTTGTTGTATGGTTTTAACTTTTGTTTCTCCAATAATTTATCCCTATTCCCTGAATATAATGATCCCTGGTGTTCTTTGGGATTTTGGGATGTCCTGTTCATTCCATATACTCATAAAAAGTATTACATTTTATATCAGTTAATCTTTTACCGATTCAAGAATGTTGAGGAAACACGAACACACGTACACACCTGTGGACATACACACATATAGAAACACTTAATAAAGAAAGATACATAATAAAGAAATATTTCGGGGCTTGCTTGCCCCTTCTTGACCGTGCCCCAGACCGACGAAGGAGCAATCAAGCCCCGAAATAT
>WURS02390320.1:0-17207 GCA_011762765.2 Rhinocypha anisoptera
CCCGTTCCTGGCGGCCTCCTTCCTTCCACCTCGGTGACTCCTTCCCTTACTCGACACTCCAGCTCATTCTCCAGGATGCTTCTCCCACACAGATCCTCCCACACAACACTCTCACAAACAACTCCTCTTCTGAAATACATATTAAAAATCAACAACAAAATAACTGTTATGTTACATTAGCCCCAATGCGAGAAATGTCATGTAGCACCAAGACCTTTCTCACGGAGCCTTCAAACAGCATCATCTGCGGCCCCAACGCCTTCAAAATGATACTTAGTCCATGTGTCTTTGTTTACCTACAAGGTCACCCTACATCACAGTGTCTGCATCACTGTTCCTTTTGTATACATTAGCCCATGAGGTCATCTCACATATATATACATATCGGCCTATACAGATAAATACTCTTTAATCATTAAAGAAAAACCCCAGCACTACTACATTGTGTCTCCCTCACGAACACAAAAATATACCAATTAATGGTGCAGTGCTCTCTCGCTTAGTGAGTTACATGTAGTGTCCTACATTGTAACTAATTGATTGCACCACGCCCTTCCTAGCGATTCTCAAACATTCCTAATTCAGTTGCATCTGGCAACGGTTATGAACAGTTGTGTGTTCAAGATTTGTTTTGTGTTTTGAGAGTAAGGTGATCATAAGGTTGCAGTCCCTTTGGGTTGTTTGTCAAGGTAAGGTCCTTCGAATACCAGCAAAAATCCCTGGTATATCTTCCTTGCCTTATCCGATTATTTTTTTACTATGTTAGACTTGATTTTTTTTATCATCTCTGCTATCTCCTCCCTCGTGAACTGGTATAGCCTTCCTTTAATTCCAACTTTGTTCTGAACGTTAACAACCCCAAGTCTCGATTGTTCGATGAGCTCACTTTTCTTAAGATCGTTAAAGCTTTCTTTACCGATGCCATTTTGTCTGTACTTTAAGCACTTTAATAATGAAATTTTAAAATTCGTTGTCATATTGTGTAAGGTGTGTTACGCTCAATGCAAAAATTATTTCCTTCACGTAGCAAGTCGCTATTTAATGTTGGCCAATACTTAGGTTCCTTGCAGTTTTTTTTAATTTGCACCTATCAATTTTTCCACACACCGATCTATTTGTCCCCCACATTGGGTGCCATTATGTAACACTAATTCCTTTTTTTTAATACACCGTCTTTTTACAGAACTCAAGTCTCTTCTTTTCCATTCCTCATTTCCCTATGGTGGCCTCCTTCCTTCCACCTCAGCGACTCCTTCCCTTCCTTGGCACTCCAGCTCGTTCTCTGGGATGCTTCTACCACACACCTCCTCCCTTACAACACTCTCACAAACAACTCCACTTCTACAATACATAAACAGCGGCACCATCCCTCCTATTGGTTCCGCCACGACAACAACGTAACTATAGGATATGGTTTCAGGTGTTACTTGGTGGAATTCTTTCATTATGAAAGGTTTGAGAAAACACACAGCAATTCCACATAAAAATATATTTATTCGTTCACAACCAGGTTTCACCGTAATACAGCATCTTCAGGTGTATTACGGCGAAACCTGGTCATGAACGAATAAATATATTTTTATGTGGAATTGCAGTGTTTTCTCAACCTTTCATAACAACGTAATTGTTATGTTACAAGTTCTTTCTTATTTTCGGTCCTCGAGGATTTCAACAACTTCCAGCTTTTTCCTCCTCCAAAGTAAGACTTTATTCTTTCACAGTTTTTCTCCCTTACTTCATTCTTCTTCTTCAAATCACTTTTGGTACTTGTGTTACTCTATACCTCATCTTATCCCAATTGAATTTACTATTCAAGGTTCTTCTGGGTTCTTTTCCAATGTTTGTATTAGTTCTTTATCTTCATCCCACCACTTTCATTCTTATATAGAAGAGTGGTAGCCTCTACTCTCTTTGGCTGCTTCATGAATACAGGTCTTAATGTTCTCATAGAGTTCCTCCATATGCTTGAACTTAGTGTCCTAACTGTGTTCATCCTAACTTTTTTATAATCTCTTTATACTTTCATTTTTCTAGGTTTACAAATTGTATTTCTGAGGTTTAACATAATCTATTGCTTCTCCTGGAGTCGAATGTCTCATATTTTTTCTAAATAAAAATATGATTTTATCTTGTAGTATATTAGGTCAGTTCCACAAGTTTGCTCCTCTAAAAACTCTTAATCAATTATCCATAGTTTTGTTTTTTACTTAATTATGTTGTAGTTTAAGATTAACTTAAAATTCTTTTAAGTTTGCATCCATGTATACTGATGTTGGTGGAATCCATTAATTAATTTCAGCTCATTTTATTCACAAGATCGATTAGCCTAGTTCCATTATCACAACATGTTTACAGTCAACAAGCCTTAGAACAACAAAATATTGAGGTATAATTTTGGTTGTATATTATTGAATGCTAATTTTAATACAAATTCTTTTTACATTCCATTCTGTCAATAATGTGGAGTGAAAATTGGACAGCATTCATGTCATTTAAACTGCAGTGCTTATGAGATATAGCTGCACATCTATAAAAACTCTGATACTTATGTACTCAATGGCTGTAAGATATATGTATAATGCAGAAATTCATGTTCCAAGAAAATGAAAACTTGAAAATTATGTACTTTCCACTGGTATTTGTACAACTAGAGACAAAGCATACATATAATCAGGTTTCTGATGATGATGCATAAGCATTGAAACTAGTTGTACCTCCAATAAATCAGTCAAATGATAAACTGATAAAGTATTATATCAAAAATTCTATTATTGCTAAAGAGCAAAATTATAGCAAAAGAAGAAGATGCTCATTGTAGATGTCTTACATTGAGGGTAAGAAAAGGCATTCTTTAAATAATATTATGGTTGGGATAGGCAATAAAAGGAAAGAGAAAAAATGTCACAAAGGGGAAAATAGGAATATGATGAAGATGAAAAATTAAATTAAAGAACACATTATGATAAATAAGGTTGAATCAAAAAGGCAAGAATGCTTTGCCAAAGAAATCAGCAAATAGAAACATGGAAATTGCTCATTCAATTACCCATATTCTACATTGTCAAATTTAGAAAAATAAGAATTTCACCTTGCTCTAAAACATCAATATTAAGGCCTTGTATGAGAAGATATTTACTATCTGAAGCTACTTGAATGGATAGAGATTATCAAATTTTTGACAAGATAGTGTCAAGTGTCAAACAAAATTTATGTGGATTCCCTTAATACAGGTATGAGGATTCCCTTAATTCAGTTAGTACATACATACAAACCGCAATAAGAAAAACACTACTGGGATTTATAATCGCAATCATCATTGGTACAAGTGGTAATTCTGTTTTTCCATCTTCTAATATTGCTAGTTGGGAACAAAATTATGCTTTGTCCAATAGCTGGCCTCGGAGGCTGCAGGGTAACGTCCTTGTCTGCCAACCCTGAGGTCGCGGGTTCGAATCCCGACTAGTTAGATTTTTCAATCTCCACCTAGGGATTGAAAATAAATAAATATATCTTGACAGTTTATCTTTTGAGAACACTGGCATCTCACCTTAAGGAAACAATTTAATATTATTTCACATTTTACAACCAATTCTGGCACTATATAAGATTAAAAAAAGAATAATGTGATTAAGCCATTACACACTGCATGATATCATGGACATGCATGTGCATGATCTCGTTGGAAACAATATCTCATGTATGATGGAATCCAGCAATGAAAATTTACCTTACACAGAGCATGATATCAATCACATGCCTGTGGCAGTGAATATCATATACCACTACCTGTGTGTGCATGCCATTTTGACAATGGAACCAACTGCACAGATGTTGTACATGTCACAGTAATACCAACCCATAAATATATACTACTTTCTGCTTCTAGGTCTCTGACTGTTTCTATCCCAGTCGATTAAATAATTGCACATGCAACTTTTTATAATCTATCTACTTTATTAAGCTTCCAAATTGCCTGCTTGTCACCGTTAACTTATTATAATAAGATTTCTTTGAAGCAGTAACTCTAGATTTCACATAACAAACATTGCCAACAAGCACTGATCATGCAACTATCATGCATGAAGATGAGAAAAAATTAGAACATGTTCTATTTTTGTTGAGCATGATCCCATCATTTTGGGAAATAACGTTTCAGACAAGATCATGCACATGATATCATGCACCATGTAAGGTGCATGATATCATGTGGCCTTTAGTGATGAGAAATACTATTCTGTTGAAAATAAGATGATATTCTTATTTCTAGCAGAGTTTTCAAGTGATGAGATGAACATATAACTGCAGATAACTCAATTTTATACTAAGATTTTTCTAATACATAATTCAATTTCATTTTCCCGGATAATATAACCTGAAATAATTTTGCCTAGGTTTACAGGTTTTTTAAAAACATTTTTAATAATTCATTTTCAGTTATTACCTACTTAATATTCAGATATTAGTGAAACCTAGCACTAAAGCATCAATTTAGTTTCCACAATCCAATATATAATCCCTCATATTGGTCACTGGTTAAGTCAGCTTAGCCATTCTGATGTGCAAGAAAGCTATCAATTGTAATAGGCAAGGAGGAGATTAATTTGCTAACAAATTTTAATGTCTTTATGTTTAACTTCATTGGTTAACCATGAAATCGCAGCAGCATGGCTTTATTTGTTACATGAAGAAATAGAAAAAGATGAATGCCACATTACTAGGAAATAGGGGCAATGCATATCTTAAAACAGCACTGTGAAGTTAGATGTTTCATAGCCAAAGGAGCAAGATAGATCAAGTGGAAATTTTTAGAGAATTTCATTAGAAAATGGGCCAAACAGCAATAGCATCAGAAACAAAAATGCATTAAAAGACAGGAACAAGTGAAAGTATTTCAAGCGTTTCACAGACTGGTAGCCGAATGGTTAAAACAATTAAGTATACAATTTCTGACAAAAGTTGCTGCAGCATCCAAAGGTGGTTGCTTGGCTTTCAGGATTACACAGTTAATTGTTAATATTAATGGCGATTAATCACCCTTTTTGCTACGGGCAATTTCAGGCCTGACTGAAGGTGAGGCCTATAGCATAATGGGTGAAACATTGCCATTAATATTAACAATGCAATGTAATCCCAAAAGCTGAATTATCATTAAGTATACAATCTATCAAATGATTAAAGAATTAAGACTCCAAATTCTTCTAAGGCATAAAACAGGGAACTAGTTGCTACTTCAGAACCTTTGTTTCTGAGAAAAGTGAAAGAAAATTTGCTTTTCAAATGATGTAGTCCTGTTGCAAGAGGACGAGTTATAAAAAAGAAGAAAAACTGTACTGTCCACAAACATTTACTAAGTAAGTTAAGTATATTCAGTTTTGACACAGTTCAATCTATGTTGAAACTCATTGTACATACTAAATCTTTGTAAACAGTACAAAGTTTTCTTCTTTTTTCTAACATGCAGTTCCACCACATCTTATCTGAGTTTATTTAGACAAGTTCTGTTAAGAAGAAGATAAATGAAATGTTATGTAAGGGAGAGAAACATTAGTATTTTAATTAACATAGAAGATATGGGTAAATTGTCATTGGGATAAAAAATTATTATAAATTAATTAGAGGAAGAGTTACAATAAAAATAGAACCATTAAAAATAGTATTTGTATCCATTCAAGACAAATACAAAAGCATACAAGTTAAGTTATTAAAGTTATGTTTTATTAAGTAATTAAATTAAGACTGTTTTAATCACTGTTTCTGAATAATCTAAATATTATTATACCTCCTTGAATTGCAGCAGCACCTTTTTAATGATAGGAAACATATCAAAGATAAGATAAAGAATAAAGAAAGGTATAAATCATGTGTTGCAACAATCACTTATCTTCATGGCTTTGATAATCCATTCAATCTAATCAGTTGATAAATAAGTTGCTTATACTACCTATCTAACAAAAAAGAATCCCTCCAGATTTAATGACAGATCAGCATGAAATCACTTTTAAGAAGCTCAGATAGTAAATTAGTACATATTAAGTCTAATTCAGATACAGAAAAATACTAAAAGTAAAAAAACAACTATGTACTGTGAATTAAATACTCCAAAAAGATTGCTTAAATAAGGGTCAAAACAATCCAGTTTGTAGAATCTAACTCCTCACATATTTCCACTTTTAACCCTTTCATGCTGGAGCCCTAAACTGATATACAGTCCCTGTATACAAGTGTGCAATAAAATAAAGCAAAAGTTAAAAAAAAAGGTCATCTGTGCTGGGGGATGATTCTGATATATTGGTTGTTTGGCACGAAAGGGTTAAAAGTTATTGTGCATAACTGTAATATGGCACTATGTAAGGAAAAACTTTCACAAAAAATCAAAACCGGATTTTTAAAAAAATGTTCTGAGATTATTTCACAGTTACACATTGCCCATGCTGCTCAGTAGTGGAAAGCTGCTTTCACTCACATATAACAATGATGTTGCAGGAGTAATTGGAAGGGTGTTAAGATTTTAAAAATTCATTATGCAGCCAAACCAAGAGATGATATCATTGCTATACTAAATTTATCTGTTCACTACATAAATCAACCTGATTGTCCAGGCCTTGTCATGTGAAGATAGTAGAGAAAAATTACTTGAAGGAAAAGATAAAAGGTATGTACAGATATAGAGAAATAATCAGCCTTCTGCAGTTCACTAACAATATAGTCAAGCTTGCAAAAAATAAAGATCATCAGATGAGAATATCAGTCAGTATGGCTAAGTAGTAATGAAGTACAAACAAAAGATAAACAAGAGTAAAACTATTGTACTAATCATTGGTAGAAACAAAATAAATTTCAAACAACTAGGTAAGGGCACAATCAGGAGGAAGAATCTTGTAGCCTAGGAGACAAGGTCACCAGAGATGGAAGAAGTAATAAGGAATAAGAAACAGACAAGATGGGACACATAGATGACTTTCTATTAGAACAAGCAATTATTGAGTCAAATTTATGAACATTGAAAAAGAAGAATTTCCAAGGTAGGCTGAATTAGAAACAGTTGATTGAAAACATAAAAGCTTGGAACCACAAAGAGGAGAGGAGATTCTTGGTGTATAGGGCGGCCAGCATAACAGTAAGCCAATCAATAGACAGACAACCAATGACAATGATAATGAGAACTGTGATGATGAATGGATAATAAAATTATTGCATATGATAGAGCATTTTACCCTAAACTAATATTTTTATTGTATCCTGGATTTATAAATTGCTACTCCACATAGTTTGTTAAATGGAATAGTATATTAGGATGTCTTCCAACAAGAACAGAGCTCTCATTATGCAGCTAAGGTAATACATATATGACTTAGTCATATAACTGTCATATGTGAATAAATCTTACAAATGGAAACCTTGCTAGAAGAAATCCTAGTAATAATCTTAGAAACTTTGCTATTGAGAAACATTTTTATAATATGTGTTTTAATGTTGTTCCTCTGCCAGGGGTTATGAGCAAAATGTTCATGAAATGAAAAATAGATACAATTCTCACTGAATAGTCTCATACAGTGAATAACTCCTATGAAGAACAGAGAGATAAATAACGAGTGAAATGAAATCAATACAACTTTGTCAGCCCTATGGGTCAAAAAGAGACTGGGAAAAACAAGCTATATGCATGGTACATTTCTAACAAAGAAATATTCACAAATTCACATATTTCAAGAGAGTTATGAGGCCTTTTCAAATAGTAGTTATTAATATAATATAAAATTGCAAATATTCTTCAGCTTTCATTTCATTGTGTCTTCTTATAAATCTCTGTTAATGTATGATAACAGATCAGAAGTGTATTTAATCATAAAAGATAAGAATTAGGAGTATATCTATTAGTCATGCAACAATAAGTTAAAGACTCACTGTAAAACAAAGAAAATCACTTATAGATGTTTTTTTTTGTCCAAAGCTTTTCCCAGTTTAATCTGCAGTCACTTTGTTAAGTGGTTTTGGCATACTTTCACGGTTGCATGCCCTTGTTGATGCCTACCATTCAGGACAATTAGTTTGAGACAAATACAACATCCATGCCCTGGGTGGGATTCGAACCCCTGACCTTTGGGTTAGCAGACAAACATGTTACCCACATGCCTAAACTGGCTGGCCACTGATACTTGACTAATGAGGTGAGTAAAAAGAATCAAACAATATCTCATGTCACACTTGGAATGCAATGAACTAATTAGGGGTGTCCACACAGTATATATCACCAGTTGTAATAAAATAGAAGAACTTGAGTCTACTTGACCCATATCTGTATTGACTATGATGAATTGAGAGAAATTATGTGTTAAATATAGCAGCTGCCAGTCTTCTAACTTTACTAAATTTTAATGCAATTACTATTTATGGTCATATGAAATTAATTCAAATGAATCATTTGCCCTTTTACAGCAGAATTACTAGTCTCATGCATGAATGTAATGTGATGGTTCAAAGGGGAGGTAGTGGACAAAAATATGGTGTAGAGCCTCTTCCCATATTGCGACCTCTCCCTATACCACTTTTAAAAAAATTATGGCTTAAAAAAATTATTACACCCTAATTACGACATGCAATGATGATACCAAGGTTAATTACTTTAAAAAATAGGGTAAAACTTTTTTTTTCATTCATTTTATATCCAAACATTGCAGTCTCCCCCCAAGGTCAATTTTTTTATATCCTCTGATAAGATTATTGTCTTCCAAATGAAAAAATACAAAAAATAAATAAAGCCCTTGCTTAAGCCAATAGTTCTGGAGGCCTCAAGTATAAGCTGTCCATCCACTCACACACACTCTTGTATATTGCCATACCTAAAATTATACATATGGGAGTACTTGGAAAATAAAGATGAAGACATAAGCACAAAGTACACTTACAAGAAATGGTTTGAACACATTTACAGGGATGCCCTGTTATGGTTAGCAAGAGAGATGATATTGAGTACTTCTGGCAAAGGCTTCCGCGGTGTTCCATGGATTGGTGCTGCAAGATTTTCTGTGCTCCACTGCGTCTGTTGTCTTTTGCTGATGACAGTTTCGTTCTCGTTCCAGAGAACATCTTCAGGTTGAAGTGATCACTTCGACCTGAAGATGTTCTCTGGAACGAGAACGAAACTGTCGTGAGCAAAAGACAATGGACGTGGTGGAGCACCAAAAACCTTGCAGCACCGATATTGAGTACTGTCGAAATCTTCAAACCAATTATTATGATCTTTCCGCCTGTGTCTGTCTTTATTTTCTGATACTTTTATACATTTACTTTATCTTTATTCTTTTACTTATGCATTAAAAAGCAACAGAGAAATGGGTAGGGCACTTATTAAGAACTAAAGAATTGACACAGAATGCAATATAGGAAAAAGTGGAGGGAACAACAAAATGAGAAAGGGAATGAAGCTATTGGATGTGTTGAAGGAAAGTGAGGGCTATGTGGAACTGAAGAAAAGGAAATAGGACTGATGCCAAGGATGTACATACCACAGGGCAGAAAACTCAATGATGATGACAAAATCTATGTATATTTTCCTTACAAATTGTACGTGCTTATGACCAATCATGGTGAAATGCACACCTACATTAGTCTGTGGAAAAGTGCTTTTTTCTTCTTCTGTTTCAAGAGTTAAATCCAAGAGTACTTTAGGTAGAGCAACATAATCAATACTTATGATTTACTTTTATTAAGTACAAATATCCAATTTTCTAAGTAGAGATATTAGAATTTATTTATATATACTAATACTAAAATATTTTCTTATAAAGCTACAGCTTTTTAATTAAAATTTCAGAATAACCTTTCATTGAATGGTAACCTACCAGTTAGGGTAGGTTTTTGATGAGCCTCAGGTTACATTTTCACCACTTCATCTTAACTTAATTCCTCTTCAAATATGCATACTTCCTACCATTTCTCATTCTATCCAAAATCCCTGTTCTCCTAGCTCATTTACCCAACATTCCCCTCTCCATTACAAACTTTAACAACCCATTGCCTCCGAGTAATCCCTCCATCCACCTTTCCTGCCTACTATGGATTTCACACAGAAATCACCTCTCCTGCCACACCTCTCAGCACTTCTTCATTCGTTTTTTCTCCATGTACACCTCACCTTCTCCATTCTTCACCAAACCCACATCTCAAAACCCTCCAACCTATGTTCAACATTCTTCCTCATGGACCAGGTTTTGGATCCATGAAATGCTATGCTCCATATGAAATTTTTCACGTCTCTTTTTTTACTTCAAGTCTTTCCTTAAGGTATAATAATAAAGAATAATCTTAATATATCATAAAAATGTATCCATGAAATGAGTAAACAGTATAAAACTCGCCATCATGGAGGTCTAACGTTTCATTTTTATATCTTTTCACAAGTATCTTGCTAGACATTTCATAAAGAATGTCCTCATATTTTACGGAATCTTTCTTTGTTCTGGATAACTCACACAACATTGAAAAACAGGTCTGTAGTGTTTAATAGTACTACAGCATCTCATTAAAAAAATGTTTCCAATAGAAATATAGTGTTTATAGCCTGCAAAAATTAACTCAACTACAGATTAAAAGAACGATGTGTAAAGAGCATAAGGAATATAAATTATGTAAGTAGTTTGTTCAAATCATAAATGTTTTCATCGAATGCTCTAAGTTTAAAATATTAGGTCCAGCCCAGAAACCTCAGTGATGGGATTCTTTTGTTATGACTGGGGAACCTTTACATTCTCTCGATGATTCATACTAATGGAGGTATCCCTGGAGGAAGTGGTTACACAATGTGACAAACGGCTATACTGGTTTTATTGCCAATTCCTCTACGGATAACATTGAAAAGGTATCAATGCAGTAACTAATAATGAACAGAAAAAATTCAAGAGTTAATTTCCCTTTCAAGCTAGTAATGAGTCACCAATTGTACATGCGCACCTCATACCTCAACAACAAACATGCCTACCTTTTTAAAGACAAAATAAAGAAGAATAAGGTTTGCCTTCACATACAAAATGAACTCACCCAACAATTCTAGGGACCATTTTGATATTATTGGAACCCAAGCTTCTGGACTACTTGTTACACAGCTGCAAAGGACACTGTGAATCTCCGCAATGGTTGCTTCTTCATGAGTGGATACTGGAGGAGCTGAGGATGTGCCACTGCACATATCAGACTGACATAAAAAATTGATGGTATAAATCTGTGAGTCTGAAACATATGTAGTTCCGATAATATTTTAAAGCCATAAATTGTGAATTGAGGAAGGATAAAATAAAATGCAGCTGTCTGAAGCATTGAAAGTTGGACCATGGAACTTTTTCAAGGTGTAATTTCAAGTCTGGTTTACCTGTTAGGTTCCTCAGACCGGGAGGTAAAACTAAAAGAATGTTAAGTGACTGATAATGTTTTTAAGAAGTAAAAGTAAAAGGATTTCACCTTTAACCAAAAATGACCCTAAGAAACTCTCTTTATTTCGACATAAAAGGGTTTAATAAATACATATTCCACTTGCGCGATTGTGAATGAATCTGATGATTCATGAAAAAAAGCGAATGGGCCATTGTATATCTGACGACAAAAACTGTCATCAAAGTCATTAAGTAATCATGAGAGAATAAACACCAGTTGTAGGGTCATTCCGGCCTAACTTACCTCTATTTGAGAGACATATTTAGCTACAGCAACGTCAAAGAGTGCGCAAAAATACTCCAGAACAGCATCAATAGTAGAAGGTAATGTTTTTAACAGGGAGAGAGCTGTTCTAGCCAACTCCAAGGGATTTGTTTTCACTGTTCGTGTTGCACCCGCCACAAATATTCTTAATTCACTTAGCGAGTCTTGTTGTGGCACCGCCTTGATTACGCTCGTTCCAGCCATTTCAGTGTTTACAAGACCAGTTAGCATTAATTGAACTAAGACCAAATAATGTTAAGTGAATTATGAACTTGGTGTTAACTACATTTCATCATTTTAAAACAAACGATCTCTTCTTGAAATTGATCCAAAAGGTCACTGTTGTGTTTCACAACACCGCAAATCTTCGCATTCTCTTGAATCGTGTCTAACGAATTGCTGCGCTTAGCGGCTTTCACCTTTCGCCGCTTTATTTCTTCTACTTCGTCCACGAAACAAAACAATAAATAAAAAGATTTTGAATGGAATTGGACTATGCTGGAGAGAATGTCTTTTGCGCGCAAGGGTTACATAAGTAATAAAGACGAACTTTTTTCTTTTCCGTTAAGTTACAGATAATGGAATTAATATAGTACCCATCTTACGAGAAGATAATGGAAAGTAGCTGAATAGTCTTGAGAAATCAAGCAAACGAACCATCGAATGGTGAAGACTACCTAAAGCTTTGTTATCTTTTTGAAACCAATTTCTTTTGTTTCAGCTCTATAGCGTCTCAAATTTTACTTCTTTGGTAAAAACTTCATTTAGTAATTCATTTAGTGGTATCATGTTTGATTTACATATTTCATTTTAAAGCAAAGTAGGAGCTGAGCAAGTCTTGTTTTAAAACAATTTTAATGCAAAATTTAAATGAACTCGGACTATGCATTCGCCAGAGATTTCTAATCGAGCTCTTTCCTGCTATTGGGACAGCCGATAAATTGCCTCACGCATTTTACGAATTGTTATTTGTGAATACTCATCCATACTCCGCATACCTTGTGAATCACCGTCAGCGGTTCACCGCGTAAATACTTCAGATGTCATTCCAGAATACGGCGTGAATTAACCCTAATCAAAAGGCAAGTGACCTCGTGTCATTTCGCATTCGATTCCCTCGAAGTATTTATAGGCCATACAGTAGCATTGGGATTAGCATAACCAACTCATGCCTCGACGGAATTTTTGGGCGTCGTAAAGTTCGTTTCAGCTTGAATATTACAACCCAATACCAATAAGCCAACATGGACGTAAAGAAATGGTTCTTCCTGTTAGAATTCGTTACGTTAATGGGTAAGAAAATGTTATTTTAATTTGGGTGACTCTAAGGAAATTATCTTAATTCTAATTATTTAGTTTCAGTTCCGGTAAACGGTAACACATTATTGCAGACATACCCCAATGATGTTACTCTTCTTCTCGGTGCGAGCACCTCATTCAATCTTTCATTAAGGTAAGTTTTGAATTGTCGAAGCTTTGCATGTTTCCCTAAATGTAACAAATTACCTTATTGTCATGTTTTTCCACGGTGTACCTTTTCAAATAATCTTATCTTTTACTCGCACAGTGGGCACAACGGATCCACTGCAGAAGCATTCATATATTCAATACACGACGGGATATTGGAATTGGACCCATCTTCTGTATCTTTAAGTGGTTTGGAGAATTACACATGGACTGTAGAGATTAGAGGGATAAATGCGGGGCTGACAGAAGTCGATGTGAATACTTCAATTCCAGACATAGAGTAAGTCTTCATTTCTTTTATGAGAATGAACATGCTAATATTTTAATAATATGATGGTGGTTGAAAAAGTTTATCATCAGCGAAGCCTATTGAATAACTTAAATTTTATTTCATTTATTCGTAAATTAAGATTGGTCAAATGCCCCTAGACAAGTTTCTTAGTTCGTCTATTGAAGACATAAAAATTAACAAATTCACTATAACAAACTATGGTATGGGATAATCCTGACTTTCTTCTTTAAGTTAACCAGAAAGGTGGTTGCCACATAAGTTTTGTGTGTGATTTATTCTAGTACTGAAATTTTATTATGAATTTTTTTTACGATTGTCATTCAATTGTTGCAAACGAGATGTCGGAGTTTCCGTACGATCATTGCTATTTAATGATATAAATAAGTATACCAGTAATATAATGTAATATCAGTAAAGTTACATGAATTTAATGCTTGTACCGTAATCATGTTTTTCTGTCCAGGTTGGCGGGTTTCCTCATCTGTTTCTCCTCTACTCTACTCATTTATCATCTTACCTCTTCCTATCTACATACCTTCCACCTATTAATCAAAAGGTGATGGGAATTTTTCACTGTTATCAGTGGAAAATTGCCATCTCCTTGTCATTAATATGTTCGAATTCCACCACATTGTGTCTGAAACTACGAAAATCATATATTACTTTCCACCTACTTTGATGGTATGTGGCATTTTCTTCCTTCCCCATTTTCCTTCCACAATCCCTTCTATCCCAATCACAAACAAGCAAACTCTTCTCAGGCATTGTTCCATCTAGTTCTTTATTCTTCTTATATTTCCCATTGAGACCCTTTTTTCACTGCTCTCCTCAACATCTCCTCGTTTCCCACTTTATCTTTCAGCTCGCCCCATCATTTCCAGGCCCATATCACCAGTACTTAGTCTTCTTTCATTTATTGCCCAACCCATACAGCACCACTCTCCATATATAGTATGCAGCTAATCTTTCTTCAGTTTGTTCTTTAATTGTCTACAGAGTAGCTTACCTTTCCTAAGGAATCCCTCTTTTGCCATTGTTATTCTTCTTCTTATCTTTTGAACAATATCCTCAATTATACTCCCTAGATATGTACTTGAATCTCTCCATTTGTTCTATATATTCTTCTCCAGTTTGATCTTAGCTCTCTCTCCTTTTTTTCCATAACCTTGCACTTTGTTTTCTTCTTTTTAATCTTCATTCCATATTCCATACTTTTGGTGTTAAGTCATCTGCAAATCTTATACACTACTCTTTTCCCTCTCAAGCTCACTCCTCCTCATAATACACATTAATACTACATTAAATTACATTAAAATTTAAACGTAAACAGCATAAATTAGGAATGTATGCTGAATAGGAATTTTGAAAACTCATTGGATAGCACAATAAATGCTCAACTATATTTATTTATTTATTTCGTTCAAAGACAGCACAACGCCAATTATATTGAACATGTAACAAAGGAAAAAACAAAATAGTAACAATAAAAACTTAACGGATAACAAGCAACAGCACCACTTAACAGTTTACAGGTAACAAATAAATAAATATACCAATAAACCGGCATTCACAAGGAAAATTAGGGTAGAGAAACCAGATATAATTAGATGACCATGATGATGAAAGGTAATCTCGCGGTTAATGTGGAATATAAACTCAGGGATACTGATATGGGATCGGAAGGAAATTATCGGAGAGATAACGTTAACAGACAAACACCCATCAAAAGTAAAAAACTTGAAAGTATTTACATTTGAAGCGAGAAGGAAAACACGCCAAGAGAACCCGATGAGAAGGGAGGGCATTGCAAGCGTTTATCTACAGCAGTATTTCCCCGGGTGTCAATTACTGAAGAATAACTGGCTCTACATTTGTGAGTTATCAGCAGGTAAATAAAGTGGATGCTTGAAAAATTAAACTGAAATTAAGGTAATAATGAATTTCTTTGTCTCTTTACGTGGATATTGCAACAACTAAAAAACGAACAAAACATTTAAAATACACGGACAAGCGTTCCTCCGGACACTCAAAAATGCCTTCACCGAAGATCGCATGGGGAAAGGGGGGGGGGGGAGGTAGTCACGCAATTATTACCAGAAGAGGTTCTACGCTTAAAGCCACGCGGGTTTTGCCTGTGGCGCACTCGTTGGTTAACCCAGGAGGTCACGGTTTCGAGTCCCGCACCGTACATGGGTGACGTGTTCGCATAATTTGGTTTCATTATTCGATTCGAGACGGTTCTGGATTACCATAGTCGTCGGATGCACCCTGTAAACAAAAAATATATATCGCTGCGAGTTTAAAAGAATATACCCAAGGTCGAAATGGAGAGGCATTCGGAAACTGCAGCGGGGTATGCGAAAAAAAAAGTCGTACGAAATCGTCCCGTCCGAAACGATAAATGCCGCGTGCACCCCGCAGTCCGAAGGAAAGACGACCCCGGTGCAGGACACCGCATTTACATTTACATACGCGCATACACAAGAGTCGCTTCTAAACGCTACTGCAAGTAAAGGAGAACTCAGGGCAGCAACAATGGACACGTCTCTCTCTCTCTCTGACGAAAAATGTCCTTTCCTCCACCCGCCGCCTCCCACCGAAACTTCACCCCCTTCACCGTCCCGATATCCCCCGCGGGGAGTAGCGCACCACGACCATGCATCAGCAGCAGGGGGATCCATTAATGCAAGCATGCGCTCCGGGGCACTCTCGCAGCAGTGCAATTACATGTCCCCCGGTCCTTAAAAACCGGTCCACGGAAGATATAAACACGAGAGAGAGGAAGGGAGGGAAGGAGAGAGAGAGAGAAAGTGATGGAGGCGTACACAGCGGGCAGACAAAAGCCGCGGCGTGGGAGGAGAGTGGGGTGGAATGGAGAAAAAGTTATTCCTCGAGGAGCCCGAACCTTTCCTCTCTCTCCCGCGGCCGCTGCTTTACACAATGTAAAACGTCCATTCATCTAAATACGATTTCCATAGAACGGCGAGGAGGCAGAGGGGGTCGGGGGAAAGAGGGATGGAAGTTGGAGAGGAGGGCAGCAAGGAGAGAGAGAGAGAGGGCCGCAATCAAAGAAGTCCAATCTCCCCTGCCACACACTCGGAAAAAGGAGGGGGAGAGAGGAGTCGGAGAATGGGGGGCCTTATAAGGAGCGGTGGTGAAGAGTATGAGGGAGGGGGGGGAACCCACAGACCCACACCGCGAAGGGGGGAGGGGCCTCTTGCGGCGGCGGTGTCGTCTTTTGTTGTTGTGCCCGAACCGCGCGGCGGAGGGCGAGAAACGGCGGACCCGCCCACACCCCCCTCCCCGCGAGACAGAGAGGGACGGCCGAGAGGGTGGGAGCAAAAAGGGGCCGCCGCCCCCCTACTCCTCCTCCTCCCACGCGCCCCCGCCATCACCTCCGCACCACTCCACACACATCTCCGCCGGTCCAGCGTTGCGGGGCCTGATGGGCCACCCCCGACCCATGCGTCCACGTCGAGGCCCCGCTGTCAAGGGGCCACCGGTACGGACAGACACACACCGCACATACACGGGAGCTAGAGTTTTTTCTCCTGCCGGATCTCTCGTCTCCCCTTGAAAGGAAGGAAGGGAGGAGGGGAAAGGGGAGGGGGCGGGGTCGAGGACCACCTCCTTCCGAAACCCTTCTCCGACGTCGGCCGAAATGTCGCGGGTGGAAGCGGGAGATAGAGAGAGAGAGAAACGGCCGGCTTGTTTGGGGGAGGAAGGGGGAGCGAGACCCTGGAGGGCTTACCCCCCC